>JAJLRX010000225.1:0-200186 GCA_030567275.1 Hanseniaspora lachancei | reverse complement strand
GCTGTGTAAAGAAAACTTTAGCGACTCTCATGTATTTGTCTTAAAAACACCCTCATTTGCACTAAAGTACTCAAGTTTTTTCATATTGGTATATTTTTCTTTATCATCAATTATGGGCTCATCGAATAACCATAATGAAATTCAGTTCAGTAACTTCAGTATAAGGCAGTGGCTGCATGTCGTGTCCGTAATGGGCAAGTGTCATAAATCCCAGATGGTTTGGTATAGATGGTTATGGTGGGTTTCTAACAGTCTTGTGTGGTCATGTAAACTAGTGAAGGTTACTAACTTAACCAGTTCTAAAAAATCAAACTGAAACAGATGTAACAGTTTTATAAAGATAATCCATCAAAAGCAATTTTTTTTTTTTTTTTTTTAAAACATGAATATAATGTGGCAATGCAACTGTATAAAATTAGAGATATATAAAAGGCACAATATTCTGAATTATCATAGGGTTTCAACTATATTCTCAAGTTGAGGCTCATGCTCTTTACTTTGATCCACTTCCTTTCTAGAGGAATGATAATCAAACTTTTCCTTCAAAACCATCTTGTATACCTCTGCATCATTTTCATAATCTTTGGTTTCTTTACTATTTACACAATGCTTTATTAAAATTTCATTGTAGAAGAAGTCAATGAACTCCTCACCGACCTCTACGTTGCTTAATCTGGGCAGAATGTGATACAATATACTATGGAAGAAGTACATTACTTCATCAAAGCCCTTGTATTCAATACCAGCAGCACCCCTCAGTTCAGCAACTAAAGCATTCTTGAAGTAATTTATGAAGTCCATGTTCATGCTTTCTGATTGATAGCCCATGAATTTCAAAAAGCCCAAGTATGAATCAAACAATATTCTAACATGTCCTGAGAGATTGTTAACATCTCCAATCAAACTGTAATGGTTTTGTGCTTCCAAGTTTTTGGTGACTATGATTTGTTGAATTCCCATGAACATTTGGTACTTCTCATTGAGTTCATTGCTCTTGGTGAACATGTCCAAATAAACAGATGCCTTTTCCTCAGCTTCACAATCACTCACGTTGACTGTTTTGATTATTGTTGTCATTATGTCATCCAACAAGTGCCCCATTATGGTTGTGTACGGGATCTTGTAAGAAACATCAAGAACACCCATGCTGTCATACTCTCTTGAATTGTGTTTCAACAAGACATCAACAGTGTCAACCGCCTTGTGGACATCAAATATTTGACAGTACGCCATGCAAACACTCTTCAGAACATCATTGTTCAATAAAAGGTTCTTCGTCTTGTTTGTGTTTAAGTAGTTTGCTGTTATGTAGTCATCCAATATTTCTGGATTTTCAACCCCTAAAAACTCTATAATGGATCCACCGAGCATGTTGTCCGGATCAATAACCTTCCAATCAGTGTCGGATATGATACTCTTCAGTTGTTCAATGTAAAGCTCGTGGTTTTTTATGTTCTTGTAGGAAAACTGCTCAAGATTGTATCTTGTGAAGTTGTTTATTTTACAAGACAGCAAAATCGAGTTCAATTTCATCCATGGATTGAATGGGTTTCTATTTGATCTTGGTGCATAGTGACTTCTTTTATGAATCACAATTCCCTTCCCTATAAGACTCAGACATCGTTGTATCAAGTTCGTGTTGCTTATGGGTATTTTGTTATCCAGGCAATTCTCTAAAAAATCACTCAAGCACCTTGCAGCCAAATCAAATTCACCCAAAAACTCCATTCTGTGGATGTACTTCTCTATAGTATCCAAAAGAATGTTCTTACTAACCTTTTCCGTATCAATTTCTAATGATGTGGCCAATGCACTTAACGGTCCCTTGGAATCATAACTGGATAAATGGTTGAAAAGTATTTTATCCACAATATTTCCCGAGCATTTCTCAAAGTTATTAACATTACTACGTATGTATGTATTCATCAAAATGTTGACCATTCTTCTTAGCTTGGTTTTATCTGTTTCAACCTTGTATGAGTAAGCAAAGAAAGTGGTCAAATAGTTGGCTGGTAATTGTTGGCTGAAAAAATTATTCACCTTGTTGATAACTTGCCTAGGTATTTCATGTCCACAATCCTCAACACTCTTGTAGACGTCAAGAAACTCACTCATCAAGCTCCCATAGTTGGAATCCCAGCCTATGGAAATTTTCTTCAGTTCAAAAGACTGCTTGTAAATAATTGAGTCAAGACTCACCACTTCATCATGGTCACCACCGGCAACTTTCTTGATTGTTATAGGAAGTCTCTTGTGCTCGCTGATGTGTCTACAAACCTTTTCATATTGCCTCTTGTTGAAGTAGTTTGGCATTGGAGTGAGATACTCAGTCAGGTCATCGGATATCTCCTTTGTTATCCTTTTCAGGTTTTTTTCATACTGAACATCGGCCTTGTCATTGATACTTGTTGTGGTGCTTGTTCTGTATTGGATTAGAGAATATGAGGGCTTTGTGCAACTGATAATTTTTGAAGCATTGCTTCTATTACTGATCATTTTGTGTATGGTTTGATAGAAATCTGAGTGTCGTTATTCTTCAAAGAAATGCATATATCGATCAAGTATATTAATGAGATTATAAAAAAAAAGGAAAAAAATTTTGAAAAAATAATTTCAACTTGGAAAACAGAAAAAAAAAAAAAAAAAATTTTTTTAGAAATTTATTTTCACTTTCCAAATAAAATAAGAATAAAAAATCAAAGATCGGAAGTAAGAAACTACACTAGACGGGTAATATTACTTCATTTCATCTTGATCACTTCAAAAACGCATATAATCTACCCTTCACAGTTATTTCTCTATCTCTCAAGTCATACACCAAAACACTTTCTTTATCACTATACGACTTAGCTATCAATTCGTTGCTGTAAACAGGCATGACCTTAGGGGCTACTCCCATGGTGACATGCGGGTGCTTGTTACCTACAGGCATGTCCTCTTTTGGTTCAACTTCAAGTGCAACCGCTTTATCATCAGTGACAAGTCGAACACATTTGAATTCATACAGCTTTGAGGACAAGTAACACTTGTTCAAGCGACCCAAGGGGATGGCCTTGATCTCAGCTTCAAAGTCTTTTAAGTATCTTTCGAAGCATTGGTGGTTATGTGGGTCTTTAACATTGTTAAATGCAACTGTTACGTGATGCTCTGGCTTATTTAGATCGATTGTACTGTAATCAATGTTGTAACGCTTGGCATTTTCATCAATGGTGCAGGTGATCGCCTCATCAATGCGCACGTCAATTCCAAAGTATGTAATCTTAGGGATTCTTCTGTTAAGAGTTTCTTGATTTTGCAAAGTAAGTGCTGTTTCAATATCTTGCAACTTAGACCTTTCTATACTTATATTTTCCATAATATTGCAGAGGTTATACTTCAAGTTCATTTGATTGAAAAAGTCCACAACTCGTTCACTCAGAGTATTGTTGGCTAAAATACAGTCATTGACAAAGTCAAAACCTTCATCCTCGTTGTCACTATTCAAGAGCTTGAAGTCTCTAATAAATCTATTTAGAATACCCAGAACACCACTGGTTCCAAGCTTATCAGCCTTAACAGTAAGGTGATTGTCACCCCTCGTCAATATGTTTTTCAATGCAACCTGCTTGATATCTCCAACATTATTCTTATCAACAAAGGGCAAAGCCACTATTTGAATGTTAGTTTTGTTTGACATCTTCTTGAGCTTTGTTTCATGAACCAATTCGAATATTTGTCTTCTGTGATCCCTCATGTGATTATTTCTATCTATGAAGCAGATTTTCTTGTTGTGAATACGGAACTCGTCAATTGCTTGTTCAACCAAAATAGGCAGATTGTTTTTTCTTTGATGACATGCATCTGATGAAACCATTGAAATTTCGTCAGGACACATGTTAACAATTGTTTCTATAAATGTTGTTTTACCCAAGCCTAAAATGGATATAGGCACAATGATGAACTTGGTGTCCTTGTCAATAGGTAATTCCTCATTGTTTTGAGAGTTTCGGGCTTCCAAATCATAAAGCTTATTCAAGTCCAGTAAACCATTGGAATCCAAGAGATTCTCCTTTTGAAAGAAGTGCATTCTTAAATTAATTATACCTTTTCTATTCACAGCAAAGTCATGTGTGGCTTCCTCATTGTTATCCAAAATATCGACAACATAATCCAAGTACTTATTAGTGATGTATTGATTTTTCTTGAAGTAATACGATCTCCTTTTGGTGTTGATGTAGTCATTAGTAACTTCTCTTAACTGCCTGTAGAGCAAGTAAGGTTCCTCAAACTTGTATTTGAAAAAAAAGTCATCATTGGAATCTTTTTTAAAGCATCTAATTACAAACCCTTCTATCTCTCTATTACCAAATGTATTACTCAATGCAGCATCTTTCAAAAAGGCTTGTAAGCTTTCAAAAGTATCTTTATAAAAAAACTTTATTTGTTTGAAGCCAAATCTCTCTGCAAACTTATTAACGCATGGCATGCTCATTGTGGTAAACTTTATATCGTTAAGATTTAATCCATGTAAATACAACCCTGCGTTATTGTTTGCATAACTAATAACATGCTCTTCAAATTGATCATCACAAAGCTCAAACACAGCTGTTAGATTGCCTTCATATAAAGTCATTCCCAATTTTTTTAGTTGTGATTCATCATCCTTGAAAAGTTTTTTGATTTGTAGAAACCCTTCTTTTGCATGATCTTTTGAATGAATTTGCTTTTCAGACTCCGTCTCCAAATACAAGTTATTTTTGGAACTTATCAAAAGATCTCCATTTTTTAGCCCAGAAACAAACAGTATACATCCGTTTTCCTTGATTGTTACACAATAAGGACCCTTAGTGTTCTGTTTCAATTGGTCTAGCTTGGTTTCCTTGACCTCATCAATGTTAAAAAACTTGTCGTATCCTCTAATACAAATCCTAGTGTTATTGTTATCCTTGTCATTCAGTATAAACAAGCCCCTGCTTCTTATAGGAAGATTGTGTTTTTTTGTGTTGTAGTAACTGAACTCATTGAACTTCCATCTGGTTACTTCCAAAGATTCTCCAACATGATACGTCTGCTTGTAAGAACGTGATTTTGATTGTGGATCATTAAGTTGTTCTAACTGTTCAACTAAGTTATCAATATCAGACATGTAGTACTTAAACAACTTTTTTTTAAAAAAAGAAGAAAAAAGAATCTTAAGCAAGAATTAGATAAATTGTGATAGTGTTTATGTTGGTTGTTTAGAAAAAACTAATAAAATTTTGTATATAATAATGAACACGCACAATCAAAAAGAGAAAAAGAAAGGTTTGGATACATCACTTGGATTCAAAACGATGCAAAGAAAAGGTGTACATGGTAGCGTGCTCTTCAATTTCTTTTTTCAATAGACAAATATTAGAGACAAAAGCGTTATGTTAACGTTTAGACTACTTGTTCAATGAATATATAATATATGAAGATTATAATAACGCAATATCTGCATATCATACTCAATATATATATATCAATACTTTGTTTCTTATTAAAAAACAATGATACAAATCATGAGTAGCTTCAATTATACCTTTCCCCCACTGTCTTCTCCCCCATTCTATTTTCCCTTTTGGGAAGAAAAAAAAAAAAACGTCAATTGGTCAAAACAAAAAATGTTAGGTCAAATTTCAAAGCTAAAAATAAATATCATTTACGGGGACTGTTAAAATACTTAATTAAAAAAAACAACTTTTAAGTGAAATAAGAACAAAACTGCCAAACCAAACTTATTAAATAAAGATGATTAGTATATTCAAAGAAAGAGAACGTAGAATCACATCGTTTGTGTACTTATGCACAGGCTTATTCTTCACTGTTTCAATCAAACTTGTATACTACTCCTTCAATAAATACACCGAGATAAGAGATGGACAAGACTCACAAATCACCACACAAAGAAACTTGAAAAGAAGTAATCTTGTGGTTACAAAAATCATATACGAGGATCCATTGTTGATGACCTTATTGTTTCAAATCAGTTTTATTATACTACTCCCAATAGTTCAAGTTTACTTTTTCTTTAGATACAACATCACTCCAAAGCATCAAATCAGTAATATTATGAATCTTCACAAGGATCACCATGGATTGTTGAGCATTGATAACAAGACGTTTTCTGAAAAGGGCAACAAGTTGGAAAGTGTACCTAGAGCATCACTGGAACTTTCCAAGAAAAGTTTGGACATGGGTGCTCCAATCATGGAGGAAAATGAGGAGGTTGATGATTTTGATATCAACGACCTCCAACCATTCCCGCAATCTAGTAAAATTGCTGACTACAAGAGACCAATCAATCATTCAAGAGGAAATAGCTTAACAAGTCTCAACTACTTGAGCAACAATGGAACCACAATGAGAAGAAATACTTCTCTTGATCTGCAAAACATGAATAACAAGAGGTTGTCAGTGAACTCTGACATTTACACATTGATTAAGATTTTCAAATCCTTAAAGCCATTTGAATCTTTCTGTTTTGGGATGGCTTTGAATTTGATACTGTACTCAATTTTCAAAAGCATATCAGTCATTCCATTTTTGGACTTCATCCTTATGTTTAATTTGAGTTCATTTGAAATCTTGTCCTTGCTGCTGAGTTGTATGAACATGACATTTTTAAAGATCGAGGATGTCTTTGAAATACACAAAAAAGACATCAGCAATGAAAAGAAAGTTGGCTTGTTATTCAAGGCATTTGTTGGTATGCTTATATCCGTCACCGGTTGTTTCTTAGCTGCCAGTGAAAGAAAGGGTACTGTTTTGGCATCAACGGCTACAACCAACATTGATCCATTCATTTTCAACAGATTGGGTGGTTGTTTAATTTTGGGATTGGTAACATTGATCATAGGACCATTGGTTATTCTTTGGAACAGCAAGATCATGGAATATCTCTACGACTTGGTTTACTGCAACAAATCAAATAAAAACCACAAGAATCTGTACAGAGTGTTTTCCAACACCGCTCTTTATTCAAGTTTCAGATCAAGAAGAAATACCTTAAGTATGGAATTGGAAAGCATAAATGAGAACAGCGAGTCCACAGGTGATATCATCGAACAGGATCTTACTGACAAGGAATTGACAATACAGTTCCAATCTCTTTTGACTTTCCAAGTGGCATTCATAGCCACTCTATCATTGTTAACTTTAGTTTTAATGAATGCATTCATGCCAGAAAATATCATTCTTGCCAATGTCAAGGGTAAGAGAGATTCAGAAAGTGTTTTAATATTGAAGGATAATTACACCGTTCAGACACTAGGTGTTGATACGGCCTTGTTGACCAATATTTTGATAACAGTACCGCTGTTTTTGCTTGGACTGATCTACCTATCTAAAAGAGTCAAATTTGGTGTTTTGATAACCTTGCCAATGACTATTGCATTCCTGGCCTTTGTTGTTGAAAATATTTTCCCAAGCAGTGGGAATGGAACTACTCTATCAGCAGGCGATACTTACACTACTGGTGAGACTTTAGGATACGTTATAGCCGGATTGGGATCTTTATGGGGGTTGGTAGTATATCAATAAACATCATTTGGCTATATATGTTTTATTAATTATCGTAAAGAAAAGCAGCATTTCATTTTTATTTAAAGTTCATTGATAGGAAATTACACTGTATTATTATGATATATAATCAATAAGGAAAAGAACAAAAAGTATCTATTAATAAAGCTGAAGAATTTTTTTTTTTTTTTCTTCTTCTTTCATTTCAGCAAAATAAAAACATGCATTAGTTTCGTTATACTGATAAGGTTAAATGGCAGGTATCTTTACATAGAGTGTTTAGCTTCATTTGTATCTGTTCATCGTTCAGCTCTTTGAAGTCGTCAAATCCACCTATAGAGTCTAAACCACTGGCAGGGATGATCAAGTTGGGAACAGTTTTTCTACCTGTTTGCTGGAACACATAAATTTGCAATTCCGAGCCATTCTCTTCTTCATCAAGCTCTATGACCTTCAATTTAGGAGTGATTTCAAATTTGTTCAATCTTTCTTTTAATCCTTTGGAAAAAAGACAATAGGACTTTGAGAAAACAATGATTTTATTCTCTTCAATGATAGAGTTGAAATGGGTTTCAGCAGAGTATTTGTCAATGATGGTTGTATTATTTTGGGTGCTATTACTTTCAGAAAGTAAAGGAACACCTTTAGCACCAATATCTTCTGAACTGATGTCATCAAGTTTGATAGTTATTCCATATTTGTAGTTATCGAGAGATTGTGGCTTTTGGGAGGACTTTTGGGATGATATTAGTTGATTCAGATGGTTGACTGTATTTTTGTTGTTGCTGCTAGATGATAATATGAACAAGTTGAAGACAGTAATTACAACAATCAGAGCAACAACAATTTTAGCCAGTCTTTTATTCAAAATAGCCATGTTTTGTTTATTTTGTGATTTTTATCGTTCCTTAATGTTGAAATGTTGCTTAATGAAAATATATGTAAAAGATTAATAATCAAAGATGCAGATGATGTTTAAATAATACAAATTATGTTATTAATCAATACAATTTGAGAGTATGATTACTGGTTGATGTGTTTATTTGATTGCTACGTTTTTTCATTTTTTTTAAGAAATGATTTATGATGATATTTTCAAATAAATGTCCTATACCCAAAGGTGACGGCAAAAAAACAAAAAAAGTAAAAATAAGAAAAAATATAAAAATAAAAATTTTGTTTGTGCGTATCAGTTAGATTTTGAACATGATATCCTAACGGTATTGCAACCATTCCACATCAAAAAACTAGAATAAACATATAAGACTTTGTTCTTCTTTAGATTGTGTACGGTTTTATTCTTTGTTTCTATAGTTTGAATACTGCTATAAAGTATTGATCATGATGATCCGCAAGGATGATTATATTATATTCTGTTCCTGATGATAACTCTTTTGTAGATGTGTTAGTAATCTTGGTAGCGAAGTGTGTCAATTCTAGCAACAAAATAAAAATAAGACTACTCACGGAATCTTAACTTTTTAGCCGAAAAAGGAAACAAGCTCCGACATAGATATATAAAAGCCTTATTTACTAATTTATGAATTGAAATCACATAATTTCAGAGAGCCACTTACAAACGTAAACATATACGTTGTCAATAGCACACCCTTCATTGCTATATTAGCTTCTTACGTTCCTAATAAGCCACATCCTTCATTATCTCGTATGTATTCACAGCATCCACAGAAAAAAAATGAAACACTCACGGATATAAGCATGTGAATTTCCAGTAACCTACATTTTTCCGTCTTTTAAAGCCTCATGCTCCTTGTTTTTTTTTTTCGCTACACCCCTTTTCATAGACAATTCATTTTCTTTTTATTTATATTCAATAATCGTTATTATTTTTTGAATAAGTTTTACAATCAGAATCTATAGTTACAATTATTATTAGCAGTTAAACCATAGATAATCTTACTGTAACAATGTCATCTGCTGAATACTACAATAATTCTGGAAAGTCTCAATACCAAAGACCTTCCCAAGCTCCTCCACCTCCATCATATAATCAGTCATCACAACCTCAAGAAGGTTATTACCAGCAACAACCTCAGCAAGGCTACTACCAACAACAACCTCAACATGGTTACTACCAACAGCAACCTCAACAAGGTTACTACCAACAACAGCAACAGCCAATGTATGTTCAACAACAACACCAACCTAACAACAACAATCAAGACTGTTTAACAGGTTGTTTGGCCGCTATGTGTCTATGTTGTACATTAGATATGTTAATTTAAGTCAATACAAAGTCTAAATAAATCCACATATATATACAAAGTTTCGTCGTTGATAAATAATCCACTAATTATAAGAATACCTCTCTGAATACGTTCTTATCGTTGAACTTCGCATGACAGCCTGGCTGAACACACTCCTTGGGTCCGTAAATGTAAGGATTGGCACAGCCTACAGCGTTTTTTCTTCTCTTCCTTATACGTTCAGGTAACTTCATTGAGTTACTAATTCTCATAACACAACGCCCGCAATAGGCATGGCCACACTTTGTGCTTATGAACAACCTCTTTGAGTATCGTCTATCTGTTTCTGTTGGCGCTGTCAATGCCACATATGGACATGGAACGTCATGTTTCTTCACAAGATACTCAAACGATTGGTCTTTCACTCTACAGCCTTGGAAGGAGTCGGGTATACCATCTCTTAATGGGGTGGCACAAAGCATGCATATATTTACTTTTTTGATATTTTTGTGATCATGCAACATTCTATGCTTTGGCGGCACTTTGTCAGTGAAATCACTGCATAATTCAGAGGGAAGATGTCTCATTTCAAGTTCATGGTCACCTATTATGCCCCTTCTGGCATTGGCCATGTACTTGCTTCTTCTATTACTCTCAATGTCTTCCATTGCTTCGATTCTTTCATTGATTGACTCCAAGGTGGCCAACTGGTGATCCACGCCCACATTGTTAAAAAGGTCAAAGTAATTCACTCTTGCTGTTCTTGATCTTGTCAACCTGGTTCCTCCCTGTTGTAGAGGCATTACTCTCAATTGCTCAGCATCATCCAAGTATTGATCAAATCTTAACAACCCCTTATACTCATTGAACTTGAAATACAATCTCTTGATGTACCGCATCTTGTCCTCATTCTCAACAAATTCCTTTGGTAACATTTTCTTGATTTTTTCCTCAAAGTCTCCAATACTCCGAGCTGTTGAAAAGAGCGTTCTCACATGTGATGGAAACTTCTTCATGGCTTCAATTGTGTTCATGATTTCTGCTTTTTGAAGTTGTCTTCTTCGTTCGTCTATTGCCTGGTATGAAAAAGGTTCCGCATAATTTCTCTTAGGTTCATTCAACGTTCTTGTCCAAGCAGCATTGCCAATTTCATATCCCAAATTCCGTATTGCATTGTCAGCCAAATTCAGCTGTCTTCTCTGTGCACCTGATTCACCCAATCCATGAACTTCATCGGTGATTTCGACATCAGTGTCATCTGCAATGAATAAATTTCCGTTATTATTTTCTCTGATTTCTGATTCCTGATCTAAAAGTATACTTTCAGTAGCTCTTCTGGACAGCACAGAAACATCATTGTTGATGTTATCATTATGTTCAATGAAGTTCCAGACTTGTCGCTGCCGATGTGTATTCTTCATCTTATGTAGTCGGTTTCTTAGCTTTGACTGCTGTTCTTCTTCACTGAGCTCCACAAAAAATTTCCCTGTTCCTATTTGTTGAGTGTCCACACTTTCATCCAATATTTCCAGGTCACTCTTAGAATTCATAAAGTCATCAGGCTTGACTATCTTTCCTGTCGATATTTGAAGCCATCTACCATTTTTCAGTACCTTGATGTCATCCGGAACATCATTTTGTTTCTTTTCTATTTCTTTGTTATGTATCCTCTTTTGAATGTCCAGGACCCGTCTTCTCTTGGCGTTGATATCGTAGTTCCCTCTTTCTTTCCTCTTGAGAACCTCTAGTTCTTTCTTTTTCTGGAAATCCTCATCATCAGATAGTATTATGGGCTCTTCGCCATGAGTGTTTGTATATATTCTTCTATCTGGTGTTGGGTTTTCAATCAACAAATCATCATCTGTGGAAGAAAGGTTTGGATCCTCATTGACGGGATACTTGCTTTTATTTTGCTTTTGCATGTCCCTTCTTAAAAGATCCATGATAGTTGCCTTTTCAGTAGTTACGCTTGAATTGTCGTATGCCATATACTCTTATTAAACACAGTAAAAAATAGATAAAAACCAAACAGTAGTTAAGAGACGAAACTATACCAAAATAAAAAAAGGGGGGTTGAATAGGGTGTGAGTTTGTTTTTTATGTTTGGTGTTTACTGTAATCTTACATTATATGCCTTATATAATGTGTATAAATGCTACTAAATCTGATTACAACATTCATTTTTTTGTTTTTTTTTAGGTGGACAAATTTCGGATTTAAGCACAATCATGATCCCTTTTTTTTTCTTATACTTTTCTTTAGCATATCACGTGCATACTGAAAATTTCATCAAACGGCCCTAAAACAAACGTTTTCATCAAGAAAAAAAAAAAAAATGAATTCAAATGGAAACAGTTACATATCAAATAAACCCAAGAAAGTTAAAAGTTATACCAAAGACTTAGATCAAATCATTGGAAATATGTTTACAAATAACTATATTCATGATAAGCAACAAACTAATGATAGTCTCTTTCAAGACTCAAATGCAGAGACTCTGTCCACATCACCCATAAATGTTTCTAATGAATCTAACGTATCCATTGCTAATAATGCATTGGCCAAGGCATTGAATTCAGTAAATTTATCTGACAATCAACTTGTTCCACAGAATAAAACATCTGGAAGCCATCTCAACACTCTGTCTAACTCTAGACTATCAAATATCAAGATGAGAAGAGACAAAAGCAATCTCATAAGCAACCCAAGTAGTATCAATGGTCAATATTTGCGGTCAAAGAGTCCCATTCCTAGAGCTAAAAGTAACAGCTTGGAAATGGATGGCAATCAATACAGTTTTCCTGCATTATCTATTATCTATCACAACAAGGAAGATGAAAATGCTGAAACATCGGAAAAATGCTATGAACTGATAAAATTCATTTCAACAATCCATGATAAATCGAAGTCAAATTTCAACAACTACTGGGACATAAATCCTGTTTTTACCAATCCCATGTATTTTGACAACGAAGTGATCAACAAGGGGATGGATCAATTAAGTGCGAAGTTCATTCTAGAAAATAGAATAAGAATAGACTTGAACAAGATATCATATTTGTTGAAAATCGACAAGAATAAGCCCTTGAAGGATTGGCACAAGTTGCTGTTTATAGAAAAGCTTCCTTTGCAATTTGAAAGCCAAATCAACACTAAGGAAAAGTTTTTGAACTTGAACATTGGATCAGGTGCATGTGGTGATGTATTGAAGCTGCAGGTTCTTGAAGAAATCCACAACAAAAAGGAAAACAAAAGTCGTTGTGAATGGCCCATGAGGGGGACCTTTGTGGCCTGTAAGAGATTTTTGCCTAGGGCTTTGAACCAAAATGTAAGATCATTTTACGAAAAGGTCATCATTGAGTATGAGACCATGAAGTTGGTGTACTATGCATCCAAAAAATTTAACCTAAACAAGCATTTCTTGGAGGTTTATGGGTTGTTTGTTGATGACATAGATGGCGTTCAAGGACCTCTTTCCCCAACCACCAACGACGAGTCCAAGAATCAAATTGTGGATAGCTTAAATTATACCCCATACAACCCACATGAGGATGTAAAAATCTATCAAGTTTCACTTAATAAGTTTCCTCAGTTTTCTATGGTCACCGAGTATGCACCGTGTGACTTGATAACCATTTTACCAGAGCTCAGTGATCACAAAAAGCAATGTGTTTTTAAGCAGCTGTGTGTTGTTCTTTTTCATTTACACTACAACATGAACATGATTCACAGAGACATCAAACTGGACAACATCCTGTTAACAAACCATGGCGTGATAAAGCTGATTGACTTTGGCAATGCAAATCTGCTATCCACTTCAAGTGATCTTGTTAAGGGTATTCTCGGCTCAGATGCGTATCTAGCTCCTGAAGTTCTGCTTTCTCCTCACTCATACAATGGGAAGCCCGTTGATGTTTGGGCTTGTGCTGTTGTGTTCATAAGCATGTGGCTGAACAAGTTTCCATGGAAAGTTGCCCACATAGATGATGTTGGGTTTGCCTTATTCTCCCAAGAACCTAACAACGGAACTGTATCTATTTCAAAGTATGGTAAAGACAGACTGGAGTATACCACAGACAATTATAACACTTGGTTGGGAGATGACTACGGTATGTCAACAGTCAAGGCCAACAATAGTAATGGTTTTGGAACAAACTATTTGATGAAAAAAAGTATGGAAGAAGACGAGTACGGTACATGGCTGGGCGATGATTACGGACAAAACAACAACAACGTCCAGGTCATTGATGAAGCAAACGATATCAGCTATGACAGTGATCCATTTGGTTTGGTTCTCATAGATGATGCTGTGAGAGGCAGAAATTTCCTACTCAAACAGCTCCCTGCTAATGTTAGACCAATCATTGAAAAAATGCTGATTTTGGATACCCTGGAAAGACACAACATGAGAGAAGTTGTAAACATGGAGGAGTTTAAATTAGTTGAATGTTGCTTAGGCTACTGATAATAACTTCTTGCAATAAATATATCTACATTAATTGGCAACAAAGAAAAAATTAAACTCATATATAATAATGAAATTTTGTTTTATTCATTTACCATTAATGCCAACCTCTTTCAAATAAACTACTAATACTTTCACCATTGTGAATTCTTCTTATGGCTTCAGAGAGTATAGTGGACACATCCAAGATTTTGCAATCAATACCACCTTCTGTGAATTGCTTCAAATGTTCTGTTTGTGGGATTGTGTTGGTTAAAATTAATTTCTCTATGAGATTATGTTGTTTGTTGGCATCTATGATTCTTTCAATTGCATCTCCTGAAAAGATACCATGTGTGATAACAACTATTAGTTTCTTACATTTTTGTTGCTTCAATAACTTAGCAGCTCTAAGCATTGTGTAACCAGTATCCACCAAATCATCAATCATTATACATATTTTGTTGCTGACATCTCCTACAAGCATTGTTGTGGTAATGAACTTGCTTGTGTAGGAATCAAGTCTTTGCATTGGTGGGACTTCGGTTGTATCCAGCTTACTTTCATCTGAAGTGGCTCTCATTTTCTTTTCCTTGTGGATCATGGCAAATGGAACACCCAAGGAATCAGCTATCTTAGTTGCCCTTTTAGCTCCACCGGCATCTGGTGATACAATGACACAGTTATCCAGATCAACCTTATAATCTTCAATTTCCCATCTTATGTAATCCTCTAAAATTGGCCTGGAATACAAGTTATCAACAGGGATGTTGAAAAATCCTTGGAATTGAGGGTCATGTAAGTCCATGGTAATGACATGATCAGCACCTGCTGTTGTTAACAAGTTAGCAATCAAAGTACCGTTTTGTGATACAAAGAGTTTGTTTCCAGAGTTATCGAAGTCTTGGAAGTTTTCATTGGCCTTCTTTCCATCATTCAACAACTTAGGAGCACCTTTGCTTTGGAAAGGAATATCGGCTTGTCTGGAATAGCAGAAATATGGAATAACAACAGTGATTCTATTACAGCTGGCAATTTTGCAGGATGAAATCAATATCAACAATTGGATTAAGTTGTCATTGACATGACCACAGCCTGATTGTATAACAAATACATCCTTTTCTCTGACACTTTCCAAAATTTGAATACTTGTTTCTCCGTTGGCAAACTTCTTGATACTTGAAGAGGTTTGCTTGATATTAAGTTTTTCACAGATTGCAGTTACCAGATCAGGGTGTGAATTACCACCTACTACTACTAGATCGCCAGACATCTCTATATGAATATATTTGAAGTTTCTATGGTTATTGTTATGTTATGTTTCAATAGATTAAGATTTATCGATTACTACAAAAAATAGCAAGGGGGAAAAAAAAGAAACGAGAAAGCAACAGGGGAAAAAAAGTTAGAAAATGGTTCAACCTGGCTATCGGATATAAAAAGCCTCATGACAAACTGAATAAACACCTGTTGTGTAGTGTAAATTTTATACAAAGTCATTTAGACCTTCACTGATTTAACAAGTGGATTGTTATTATATCAGTAAGTATTTATAGTTGTTGACATTGGGAATGACAATAATATATTTAACCAGTGTTAGGCATAACAAAACATTTTCAAAGGAAAATTTTTTTTTCTTACTTTTTCAGAAATATATAGTGATCAATTGTTCACGCTACTAATTCAAAAATTTTTTAATACAATACGTACTATTCATCCACAGTTCCTTATTAAATATATAAAATCTCCCTCACTCACCCATTACCACATATATATTTTGATAGATCAATAAAATTGTAGAAACCAATTATGTCTGAAATATTTATAGAGGATCAAAATCTAGGTATTGGTAACAATGGAGTCAGTATAAGTTTTAACTACTTTGATTCATTACCTGACAGCAGTCTACTATCCAACATAAATGATCCGAATTTGTTACTGAGCATAAAGCAGTTGTTTAAAAAGGATGACACCACAAAAGAAAAAGCATTGAACAAGATTCTGGAAATTATATCTATGAATGCATCTTTGATCACTGATGATATAATTCTTTTGGTGTGGACAATGATATATCCGAAATTGATTGTTTCAGGGTCAAAGAATGTGACTACTCTTGCCAGTGAAGTGACAACAATCATCATAAAACATGTTAAGGATAACAAAATTAAAAACTTGCTTCCCTACTTTCAGGACTTGTTTCCGATGTTGATATTTGGAATGAGTGACCTGGATAAAAAGGTCAGTAGAGCAGCACAAATAAATTTGAACACCTTGTTCAACAATGAACAAAATAAAATCGATGGCCTATACCAACATTTCAAAACCAATCTGATCAAAATTTCATATTCTTTACTTTGTATTGAAACTGAGGAAACTTTGTTTAATTACGATGCCTCTTTGAAGGAAGCTGATTTTGTTAAGAGCATAAAAAGCAATCACATTAATCTAAAGATCTCTGCAATAAATCTACTGTGTGAACTGATTGAAAAAAACGGTTATAATTTTATTGATGGAAATGAATATTTTGTTGAAATCATGACCAATAAAGAGTTGTATGAAATGCTTACCATGAAATTCATCCAAAATTACGGTATCAGCGGATCTAAGGCTATTTTGAGATTGTTCATTTTGATAAATAAAAAACTTTCTGTCAATAGAGAAGAGTATTGGTCTTCATCATCCAACAAGAAGATATTGAAGCTTCTTTCCAAACATCTGTTTAAGTTGATGAACGAATGGAATGAAAATAAACAACAGCTTTTATCAGCCCTAAGTGTTGATGTTATTTTTGTATTGGACATGTTTTGTGACATTGACAAGTTTTGGGAAGTGTCTAAAACTCCTGAAGATTCTTTATTCAAATGGTTGGGTAAAGGACCCGGCATATTCACACCAATCACCTACTATAAACTCTTGACAGAGCTTAATGCTGATATAACTCCAAGATTTAAAGATTCTGAATCCTTTCATAATAATTGGGATAAGTTATGGAATACATGTTTTGAAAAGGAACTAAAAAGACGCGATAGATTTAGTAATCAATATTTTGAACAGTTTTGGATACATTACATTGCCATGAACAAGAAATTCGATAAACTTGATAAAGAATCAGTTACTACTAAGATGATTATCAGTGTATCTGACAAAACCATTGATCCAAAATTAATGGTTATGTTCATGGAGTATCAACCTTCTATTATTTTAAGTTTTGAAAATAAATTGAAGGACTTAACTTCAGCAAGTACTGAATCTAAGGAGTTCACTGAGAATTATTCAAAATCTAAAGTCTTTATTACCAATGTTATATCATTAATGGTATATTCACAAAATGAAGAAAATGATACAATAAACAGTTTCCGTTATCAAAATATGGATCTTGCTTTCAGCATAACACTCAACAGTATAGATGTGGAAAGCTTCCTGAAAATATTGAATTCAAAGGTCTTTGATGACAAAATACATTTAAAGTCATTTTTCATACCGTTTTTACACAGAGTTGACTCTTCTTTGATATCAAAGATTGTCAGAAAAATCAATAACAAAGAGCTTATAAAAAAGGCTGTTGACAAGGATCCTTCCTTACAAAGTATTCTATTTAATACAAATGAATCTTTGTCTAAAGAGTTAATGAGTATAAGGACAGTGATGCATTTTCATGAAAGTTTAGATTCTGCAGAGTTTTTTAATAAATTCAATAGCCTGACAAATGATTTAAAAATCCAATTTTTGATAGAAAATCCAAGTTATATTTCTGATTTTGTCTATATTACAAATGAACTAGATCATCAAGATTGGTATGAGCTACTCAGCGATTGTATTAAACAGAGTGTGGATGTCGCATCTCTTATTTTAAGCCATTTAGAAAATGAATACATTGGAAGCTCAAATGTAGAGTACAAAGCCTATTTGGTTATGATGATTAAGGAGCTGATACAAGATAATTCTCAGTGTGTTATAAACTATTTAACTCAAAAAAACGATTTATTGAATCTGGAAAATGTTTTCAGACAATTTGAATTCATTGATGACAAATTAGTTTCTGTTATAGGATTGGATTCATCAGTTATCTTATTTAAAGATATGATTCAGGACAACTACTTAATTTCAAACAAGAAAGCGTTGGAAACAAAGTTGAAACTGTTGAAGTTCGGTGCTATGTTGATGAACTTATTACCCGACTATGACAACTTAGATGAAGATGTTTGTTTCATCAACTATAACATTGTCAAACTGATATGTTCTCATTTCTCAATAATCACTGATAGTGACGAAGCTACTTTTGAGTTTGAGGATGACAAACTCAGTATTTTAAAAAGGACACCAACTATAGATGATATCCACGCATTAATTTTGGAGCAAAATACAACAAAAACATATTTGAAATTATTGAAGTTTGAAACTTCAGCAAACTCTATGATGAAGCTTTACAAGTCCAAGTTGGTGTCTATGCTTATGAACAATGCTATGGATGGAACTCCAGAAGCTATATTTAAAACGAGCTTCATAAATAGCAACATTGAAGGCGCTCTGTTAAAATGTTTAAGAAATTTAAGTACTTTATCAAACTTTGATCATTCATTTATTTACAATGTCTTGTACATCTCTAACATTCATGAATATTACAAAGATAGTGGTTATTTCACAAAGTTAGAGAATTATTTGATGTCAGAGTTTCATCAATTATCATGTGAAAAATTTGAATCCACCACATACAAGCACTTGATAATATTAATAAATCTATTGGACAACAAGCATACATCTACATCTCCTTATTTCAATGAAATGAGACTCAATGGGTTTATTAAGAATATTACCAATATGTACGAAGACATAGATTGGTACGAAGACGACATCAATCACAAAAAATACTTGAGATCTTTGTACTTAAGATTGTTTATAAATCTGTGTAAATATGATTCAACAAAGGCTCAAGTTTTAGAGTTCAGTCAAAATTTGATAATGGAGAATATACAAATATGCGAACTTTTAGTTTCCAATGATACATCCTCCTATGATTTATTACAGCACTGCTTAAAGCTATTGAAACTTGTGGAAATAGATGAAACCTCAATGGAAGAAATATGTGAAATTATTTTCAACATATTTGTTCATCAACAAGATTTGGAAAGTGACTTGATTGAGACATGTTTATTGACATATGTCAACTCCAAATTTTTGGATAGCAAGTTTTACGAGCTATTAACTGTTGTGAAAAGTCCTGATTCTGGACTGCGAAAGAAGAGATTAGCATTTTTACTATTGGACAAAATATTAAAAACTGAAAGATATATCAACTGTATAGACTTTGAATTGGACAGAAAGGAGTTGATAAAGTCTGAAGCAGAAGAACTTTCAACCTCATCAAATGTAGACGATGCGTTACTAAAGAAGTATAAAATAGATACCGATATTATTGACTTATTGAATGTCTTTGAAAACAATGACATAGTTTTGTACATATGGACTATTGGCCTAATAATGACATATTTCGAAAACACTACTTTACACTTGTTCAATTTATTCATAACACAATTAGGTCCTACTTGGTTCACTGAAAGATGGTTGGAAAAGGTATCCCTGAAGGTATACAATGAAGATGAAGAAGTCGATTCCTCCAATGTATTCTCAATGGATGGATCCATTGACATCAAAAATATAACCTTCAGAATCTGTAAACTGTTAACTTCAAAGTCATATTTGAGTGTTATTTATACTTGGTTCAATAATCTTGAAAGAAAGGAATCTGAGTTTTACTCCGAGTATTTCTCTAGATTTATATCGAAAAAATTGATATTGGAACAAATGGAACAACTGCAGAGTGATAAGACGTTAAAGGAATTGAAAGACACATTTTCCGAGTTTTTGTCTATCGAGATAAAGCCAGAATTAAACTTGGTCAAGACCAAGTTTGATATTGATGAACAAACATTAAGTATTTTCTATCAATATGAGAGTGACTTCCCACTAAAGCCTATTAAAGCTACTGTGAAGAACAACAAAATAGGGATCAATGACAAGACTTTGAAAACGTGGTTGTTGGCTATTAAAAAGAATCCATTCATCTTATCAAATATTTCAACCGTTTGCAATAACATAAAATTGAAATTTGCCAACTTGGAGGAATGTGCAATTTGCTACTATGTGATCAATGATACCAATAAATCACTACCTAATAAAAAGTGCCCAACTTGTACTAAGAAATTCCACAATGTGTGCCTGTACAAATGGTTTAAAAACAGTAACAGTAATGCATGTCCCTTATGTAGAAGCAACTTCACCTTCTAGGAATCTCTGTAAGGAGTCTCCATGTTTTCCTAAAGTCAAGTCTTCTGGATCCTTGTAGGCATAATCTATTTTCAAGTTTCTATTTTCAAATAGTATAATTTCATCATTGTCGGCTATGAATGTATCTGCATTCTTGAAAGTTTTGAACTGTAGCAAAACATAGGGCTTGTATATATCTTTGGACTCCGACAAAAACATCAGTTGTGGGTTCATGTCAACTAATTTGTACTGGTCTTTTATAGAATCCAAAAACGCTTTTATTTTATTGAGTCTCATTTCATACACTTCATGATCTATTTTGTCAATGAGATTTTTCTTTTTATGCTTAGGATCAGTGATCTCTATTGAATCCAGGATATTGTAAATGGCTACCACTGCATAGCTGACAAACTTCTCACCATTAGTGTTCTCGTGTTTTTTGTTGTATTTCTTAACAGTTATGACATGAGAGTTTATTTTCACGTGTTGTCGAATGTCTTCCCAAACTTTGATAACATGGTTCATATCTCCCTCTTCATGAAATGTCAATATTGCTGAGTAGAGTATTAGTGGTGTTTTTTCATCGTTATTCTTCATGGGGAAAACGTGTATATCTTTAACTATGGTGAACTGTGAAAACAATTCATAAGTTATTTCTTCAATAAATGATATGGTATATGATTTGTCAAATCTGAGTCCAGACACGAAAACTGCGTTTTTATACTCCTCTGTATTCATTATTATTAGTATGATGGTGCTTGTACATGTTTGGGCTGTTAATTCAAATTGTTATGTTCGATTAATGTATCTAATAAATCAAAAACTGTTCTTAAAAGTAATTAAATATTCAGATATTTGCTATTTATATGTTTTTTTTGTAAAATAGAAGTTGTATAATAGTTTCTTTGATATTATCTAAGCTGAGCACGTGAGTGGCTAAGCTACACATATAAAATCTGCTCGAACGAAATGGGTTTAGTGGTGATTCTATCAAAAGAGGAAGGTATCAAAAAAAAAAGCAACCAAAAATTACCTAAAAGAGACAATTTCAATGGAGGCAGAGCCAAAAACAAGAAAAAAAACAGTGATGGAAGCTTCAAATGTTTGGTATAAATACAGAAGTATCAAATATAGGAAAAAATGTATGTGAATGATGTTACAGCGAAAGTTAGTTTCCCATATTTCTTAACAAGTTTAATGTTAATCATTTTGTCAAAATATTATACAGAAACCAAGACTAATTACGTATGTTTTATATGTTTTTATGTTCTTCACATATGAACACGTATTAATAGCTTATGTCCAATAGCATTTGACTATTAAATGGTCTTGATATTTCTTTGAGAGGTATTGAGATTAATGATCAGTCAAGGAGAAAGAATTATTTGGATTTTTAAACTCGTTTTGAGTTTTGTATCTTCCTTATTTTACTTATCAAATTATTAACAGGAATGTTGTTGGGTATATTAGTATAGTTTGTAGAATAAACAATCCCTTTTAATCGCTCGGCTACTTTATTTATTCAGGTAGTAGTTTGTAGTTTCATACAAGGGTTACACCATTATATAATTGTTTTTTTTTTTTTCATTTTCTTGTTTTAAGTCGTAATATTAGATAGGCATAAACTTATTAAAGATCTCTTGAATTTGGTATATAACAGGAAGCAAATGTTATTCAGTGTATACTCTTATCTTTACATTGCATTAAAAATAATCTTTTGAATTAATGAAGTAAAAGCGTCTCATTTAAGATATTACTAAATTAATCAAAAGGACATTTAGAATTATTGGAATACCTTGTGATTTCTATTATTCTATTGATATTAAGGCATTGTCTTATTACAGAGTTGAAAAAATGGTGTTAATATGGACTCATAAAATTCTGCTAGAAATATATTAAAGTATGTCTAGAACATTTTCATTAAGCTAAAACAATAGTCCGACTTGTATGATAAATGAGTATTTGAAACCTATATTCTGCTTTTTTTATTGACGTCAAAAATGAATGGAGAGGTTTACTGAACTATATTTCACTTACCATTGACTTTTCATATCTCTCTCCCTTAAAATAAAAACTACTTAGTAGCGTCTTAGTGTGCATTGACCTGTACAGAGAAGTGTGTAAATAAAACAATCTAGAATGTGTCTTTATCCTAACTTGTTGCTAAACCAAAGAAAAGTTGGGTACTAGGAATCCCATTATTTTCAGCCATGCATGTCTCCCCACAAAAATTGCTTTATTCTTTTTTTTTCTTCATTAAAGTAAAATCTTACCAGAAGTTTCCTTAGTAAAATAAACGTAACTGCCTTAAAATTATGTTATTTTTTTTTTTTTTTAAAAATAAATTTAAGGGGCGATGAGATTACTTCTAAGCTTAAAAGGGCTATTTTCCACTTGTATATAAGTGACATTTGTCATTTGTATCCTTTTTTCAGCTCTTAATTACTTTAATGAAACAATGTTGTATTTAACTACATTAAAATTACATTCCAACCAACCATTAAAAATATTTAATACTACCAACTATAATAATCATACAAAAATGTTCAACAAATTATCTACTACCTTCGCTTTAGTCTTAGTTACCTTATTTGCTGTTAACCAAGCTGCAAACTCTTCAAACGGTACTAGTTCTAGTGGTGCCAACATGGTCCACTTAACTAATGGTGACAGTATCAAGGCTATGGTTTTAGCCTTGGCTGTTGCTGTTGGTGTTTCTATCACTGTTTAATTGTCTTTTTAACTTTTTAAAAATAATATATATAATATATATGACCAAATTTCAATTAAGATATAATTAATCTCTTTCGTAGGATGAAAGTGCTAGAATAAATACAAGGTTTCTTTTTTGTTTTTTTTTTTTTGAACATTGACCTTTAATTAATACAATTGACCAAATAAGAAATCTCTCAAGGATTTCTTTTTTTTTTTTTTGTGTTTTGTGCTAAAAAATCTTTAGTTAATTAAAAGTATTTGCTTTTAGTGATTCTTTTTGTATGTTCAAAGACTAACTATATATACAAGATGGGTTTGAAGACACAATAATCAACACATCTCATATGATGTTAACATCTTTAGATGTATATGTTATGTAGCTAAGATTAAACTATAACAGGTGTAAAATTTTATAGATTATCGTGTATGCTATTTTTACTTTATTAAAAAGATATATAAATATAGAAACCTAAGACATATCTATATATTAACAAAAACTACTATACAATGCTTGAAATCTATTCTTTTGTTGCAATTGCCCTTTCTGGCTTTGCCAATGCTCAAAATGCTACCAATGGAACTGCAGCTGCTTCTGGTGCTGCCAGTCTAGCCTCTCAAAACAGTAACCTATTAATCATGACTCTAGGGTACTGTGCTGCTGCCATTTTGGTTTCAGCAATCACCATTTAATCCAGAGAGTATTTTAACTATAAATTAAACTAAAAATAAAAAAGCGGAACAAAACATAACTCTACTGGCAGTTTCTCTTTTTTTATCTTCTTCGAATAAATCAAAGTTTCGTGTTTTGTTTTTTTTTTGTTCTTTTATATTATATTTAATTTATTTCTTCAAGAGCTATATTAATGGTTGAATAATCAACTTTGCAGAATTTATAACAAGATTATAAAAAATTAGTAACTACTCCACTAGTAGTGATATAAGAAAGAAAAAAACATTAAATATGATATTTTTTCTTTTTTTTTCATTTTTTCAATTTCCATATTTTACATATAAGCCTATACTTATAAAAAGTATTGGCTATGACAGATCTATTTCCATATATAGAGAAACAAAAAAGTCTACACAAAGTTATGTTTGAACAGAACTCAATAAGAAACAGTAAACAACCAGTTATTTAGATTAACTGGTTATCAAGGGTATATATTTAGAAGCCCAACTTTATTGTGTACAATCTCTCATTACACGAGAAAGAGTAGATTAAGTATAGTCCGAAGTAACAACTAGTTTGAATATAAATATCATTATGTAAAAGCAAAATTAAGGAAGATCGTTTATCAATTTTTTTTTTGTTTTTTTAACATTTATTTGGCAATAATTTTTTTAAATGGTGAATATCATGTCAATGTTGTGTTCATTGAAGACCTCCCACCAAGGCTTTCCAGTTTTCCAGCATTGTTTCATGCAGTCGGTGACTCTATGGCAGCTACTCATGCCAACGTTTTTGTGAAGCGAGTTCAGGTGGTTGAGGATGATGTGTCTCTTGTCGATGAGGTAGTCGTATGTGATGAGGTCGCAGCCTGAAATGAACATGGCAAAGAAGACACACGACGAGTATGATGTGTTCTGGGGGAGGGTCCCGATGAGTGCAATGATGTCGAGGAGCATTTGTCTGATGGACTCGCTGTTTATGTTCATTTCCAGCACACGTCTCTTGAGCATGTACACTGTGATTTTGCCAAAGATCTTGTTTGTAGTGATGAGGTACTGGTCCTCGATGGGAGCTTGCTGGCGCGAGATGTCTGAAATGAAGAAGAACTTTTCCATGCTGATGATCAGTTCCATTGTTTCCAGCTGGACCTTTGACCGCATGTAATCATTGCTGAATCTTTGCAACAGCTTGACACTTTCGCTGATATACTTCAAGGTTTGTCTGTCCATGCCGGAAAACTCGTCTATTTCAAGGTTGGAAAAGTCAAATGCGTGGAATTCCATAGAAGTTGAGAGGTTGATATTGTGGTCTGCATCCAAGCTCATCTCCACATCGAAGTCATAATCAAAATCATTGTTTTGAATGAGCTTCAGGTTTGATGTTGTCAATGAAGACATCAATTCTTGGTAGCACAGCCAGTGGCTCAAGAATGCAAACATCTCGCTGTTTGCCGTTGTGTTCATGATTCCCTCCTTTGCGTTTTTGATGCATTGTCTCCAGTTTATGGGCGAAATGTTTGGGAAGAATGTATGTAAGGATAGCAAAACCATTTGTATCAGTGTATAGTTACTCATGTCACCGTACTCGGACAATTTTTGGCTGGGCAGATGCTTTAGAAAGACGATATCGCCTTCAGATATCTTGACGTTGTTTTCATAGTTGGGCATGTCAAAGATATCACCATCAATGTCAAGATCAATGAGCTTTTCATCCTCGACATTGTAGTCAATCCCCAAGCTCTTCATATGTATTCTTGAAAACAACAATATCAATCTCATGATATTCTGATCTGTGTGAGCAGACTTCGGAATGAACCTTTTAAAGGGATTTTGTTTGTTGATATCCTTATGGAACCCCGGCGTTAGAAAACTCGACGTGAAGGTTTCATAAAAGTTTAGGATTTTTTGATTTTGAAAGGATATGTTGAATGGCAGGTATGTTTGGAATGTTCTTGCTTGTGATATCACAGGTACCAATGTGTGACAGTTTTCATCATCAGTTGATTTGAAATCACTTATATTCAATTTTTCTGAGGTTACAGCAGCAAACTGCAGTGATGGGGTTTCAGCAGATAGTTCTTTATTATTTCTTTTGACTTTTTGGACTTTCTTGCTCTTGGTTGACATGTTAGTAGCTGTTGTAATTCTTAATGTTATAGGAACATTGTAGTCACATGTTGGCAATCCACGTTTTGTACATAAGGAACAAAATGGTTTTTGCTCATCACACTTCTTTTTATTTGCCTTACACTGCTGACAACCTGTCTTAGATCTTTTGTTCTTTTTATTCGTTGTGGCTGTATTAGATGACATTTCTAATTTGTATGTGGATTGGTCCATTGAGTGAAAGTTGAGAATAAGCACTTTTACTTATATACTAAGATATCTTCTTCTTAGCACTGTAACAAAATTAACCAATAAAAAAGATTGAGGTACTAAATTGTTAAATTGATTGTATGTGGAAGCGATGGAAAGTGTATACGCCCCAGATGCGGTACACTGAGATAATTTAGTGGATAAAAAAAAAATATCAAAATGAAGGGCTACATTTTAAAAATTAAGAATACTTTTTAAAGATTAGGGGCTACACCTAATAAATGTACTAACTAGGTGTATTAATCAATTGACTGTATCCAATTATTTTGCTTTAACAGTCATAAAAACACTTCTTTCATCAACCCATTTTTTCTTTTACCTAAAATTATGTATTATTTAATAAATATACACATTAATAGCAATGTAGGGTGCTCAATTATGTACTACTATTATTGATGGGTGGACACGTGCCTCTTTTGCAATGTTTGCCTATGATCCCTCTAGTCTACCTGTTTTATGTTCTTTTGATGCCTGACATAAGAAATAAATCTCTCATTCTGTTCTTTTCTTCATAGAGGTTTCTTGTTAGCTATGGGAAAAGTGTACAAATAATAGGTTGGAAACTTTTGGTAGACTGTGGCAATAATTCTTGTTTAGAAACAGTCGGAAATAAGCATAAGCCATAACTTCAATTCCGAATAATATATTTTTTTCCCCCTCCCCTTTCAACAAAAGGATAATGTCTACTCATCGCATATATTGGCAATTTTCTGCCTGTTGTTTCACTTCATGAGAAATAAAATAATTGAAATAACCAATACGAAAAATCATAAAGAAAGGAGTCCTGTGTCTAATGTTTAATTAAACAATTTCGTCGATATTATAATAAATAGTCCTTTCTTTTTCTTCTATTCTTTTATTTTTTTTTTTTTTTCTTTTGGTATTTTCATAATGTTTAAAAGCATCACTAAAAACATTTTACAATCAATCAAGATAACCTCTACTGACATTGCTAATGTTCAAAACAGAAATATATATTCCAAACCACCTGTAGCCTTGCCAATCCTTGAAATTATTAGAAGGCTTCCTAGTATGTTTCCATTGACCGTATCTGAATCCATAAAACATTACAACGCATATCAAAGAGATAAATTGCAAGCTGAAAGAAATCTTATTGCAACATTTATCAAAAAAGGCCCAAGGTTGAATTACAAACTTGTTAAGAACAATGACTTGAATTTTAATGAGCTTTGTGTTGTCAATAATGAAAAGGTGAAGAGTTCTGAGCGTAAGAAGCATGTCATTTTGATTCACGGATATGCAGCAGCTTACGGGTTGTTCATAAACAACATAAACACCATATCAGACAAACTCATAAACAAAAAAAATGAGAACGTTGTTTTTCATTGCTTGGACTTGCCTGGCTTTGGGTACTCAGACAGAACAAATGAGTTCCCCTTTGATCTCAAAAGACATACTTATAAGGACATTGAGGAATATTTTATCAACAAAATAAATGGATATTTAAAGAACTTGAGAATCAGTAAAGAGTATGAAATCAATATAGTTGCTCATTCGTGTGGCGGTTATTTCATGACACTGTTTGCGAATAAAATCATTAACCATAATATCAAGAAATTTGTTATTCTGTCTCCTGCAGGATTGGTACGAATGAAGAATCTTCCTAAACCGCCATTATTTTTCAAAATTTTATGGGAAAAATACAATGTGTCTCCATTTTCCTTAGTAAGAAACTCCAAAATTTTCGGTTCTTTGTTAACCTCAGGATGGAGTTACAAGCGATTAAACGGCCTAAACAACGATTCTCAAAAGGATGTCTTCCATCAATACATATATTCCATATTTAACCAGAAGGGTGTTGGTGAGTATATGCTTCCCTTTATTTTGAAAACAGGAGCGGATCCCGTGGCTCCTCTATATGAAAGACTAACAAGAAATCATGGGAACTCATTGATATTCAAAAATAAAGATGTTGAATGGGTTTGGGTTTACGGAGATAATGATGTGTTTAGCAGTGAAGGTGGAGAACTCATGACCAAGAAAATGATTGATTCCGGTATCAAGAGTAAAGTTATGATTGTCAACAAAGCAGGACACCACATGTACTTGGACAATGCCTGTGACTTTGATTCCTTAATGATTAAAGAATTGAGCTGATATAAATACACGTTCTCGCTACACAGTGTAGTTTTTCACTTCCCAGTTTGAAAATCAATGTCTCAGCCAACAAAATCCTCAGAATCATGTATATATATATTTTTTTTGTCGTTTCTCATTTCCGAAAGCAAAAAAGAAAAATTTTACACCAATTATATTTTTTTTGGTTGTAGTATGCTAATTCACCTTTTTGTTATTCAACTTCATTGGAAATAAAGTAAAAGATTTTATTACTAACACTTCTTAATAGAAACACTTTGAGTTAAACCCTAGAAATTAAACATTTTTACTTTTCTACATCATCTACATAAATTCACATACATATTAAATAATGGCTGGTTCTGCTATGGTTTCCATGTTTGGAAAGACTTTCCCTAACGTATACATCGCCTACGCTGGTTTAGGTGCTATTGCATACGGTATTTTACCAACAACCCCAACTCAAATCAGAAACACCTTCTTCCCATCCAAGGCATACAAGCAATCCATAAGAGATGCCAAGGTTGATGCTTCTTTGGACTACGGTAAAGATGACAAGGAAGTTGAATTTGTCAAGAAGTACGTTGCTGAACACTACAAGCACTAAGCTATTAAAAATATAATTGCACAAAATAACTGATATTCCTAATGAACAGAATTAATTCTTTTAAATGAAAAAAAGGAACTTAATATTAAATATATATATTATTAACTTTTAAAGTATTTTCTTTTTTTCTTTAAAGCAACTTTTTTCTTCTCTTTTTTCTTTATTGTTGAAAAACAACTTCATTACTTAACTCGTTTGGAGCAATGACATTATCTTGCTTACTTAACTTCTTTTGTTCTTTCTTTTCTTGTCTGCTGATGGCTTGCTTGGCTGATTCCATCTTCATGAATGATCTATACTTGTTAGGAGAAACGTAGTTATCATTTTCCCAAATCTTAGGACCTCCGAAACATCCTTCAAGAACAACAATAGGGGTCATGATAAATCTAGGACCCAGTTCTATCAATTGAAGATCATCGTCTATGTTTTCAACATCAGTTTCCAAGCTCTTTTCATATTCACTCAAGTTCTTGACCTTTGATTGGATTTCGTAGTTTCTTACCCAAATCTTCCCATCGATCATGGAAAACATGGTGATGTGGTCGACAAATGGCTTCAACTTTCTACTGTTTGGAGAAACACCAAATGTGTGGCACAACAGTTCCTTGAAAATCAGGTTCTCGTATTGGTCTTGGGTATTGAAACTCTTATCAAACAATACTACAGGTCTTGATCCCTTCAAACAGTTACCCAAGAATTGTTGCTCTAAGGCTGTATGCACATCTTGTAATAAAAATTTCACAGTAGGGCCATTAGGGTTTTTGGATATCCAAAGATACAAATCTTGATGTTTTCTGTTTTCAAAATATAATATGTTGTTACAGTTGTAAATGGTTGCTAATTCCGGTAGTTGAGAGTTCAAGTTTTTCTTTGTGTCAAGGGTATGTTGGTTTTTGGTGTTTGGTAATAGATCATGTAAGTTTTGGATCAGGTGTCTGTTTTTGGCAGTTAATCCTCTAGATGCAATAAGCAATGTCTTTTGCTTATTGATTGAGATGTTTTCATTGGTATTGTTCTTTGAATTGGATTTGTTCTTTTGTCCAGTTAAGGCTTTGAATATAGAAGACATTTCGATATTGTAAGCTTTACTTCTTTGTGGTTTATTATAAATACTTTTCTGTGGAGTGACTATAAGTATATTTTGATTTGAATAATATTTAACAACAAATTATAAAAGTAAGTTTCATGTTGAATTAATAGCCTGAAGATCTATAAATATTCATTTGAAAGTATATCTCGAACTGTCCTAAAAGAGTAATTTAGCTACTTTAATATTTCTTCTAACTTAAACTTTAGTTCTATATATCTTTTTTAAAATGGCTTTTACTTCTTTTGGAAAGCCAAAAAAAAAAAAAAAAAAAGAAAAGTTTGAGAGAACATGTGATCACCCTAACACTAAACTCCGCTTCCAGTAATTTTTTTTTTTAGTTTTGTAGTTTCTCGCAATCCCCCATTTTTTTTTTTAGGTAAAAAGAATCTGTGCTAAATTTAATTATATTTTTTTCAAATACGTACATTTTTGATTATTGTTAATCAACGTCACTCTATGATAACTCATAGTGGAAGAATTGTTTTCCTATAACCATACAAGATAAATAAACCAACCTTTATAGCTCTTGACTTCAAATACTTGTATATTTCTTTTATTTCTCCCATCTCTATACTCATAACAGTAATATATAATTTGTATACTAATAATAAAAAGAATATGCCAGATACTCCTCCACAAACACCTTTGATAGAAAAGCCTCATGACCAGGGGTTTTCTGTAGACATCAAGCATTCCTCTGAACAGAATTTTGAAGATGACAATGATCTGACTTATGTGGTAGGTATATCATCCAACAAAAACGGCAAGTATAGAAAGAAAATGGAGGATATACACACCTTTGTGGAAAACTTCAACAACAAGCTTGATTGGGGTTACTTCGCTATATTTGATGGGCATGCTGGAATTGAGGCTTCCAAGTGGTGTGGGAAGAACCTGCATGATATTATAGAACATAAAATCAACGACGACAACGACAAGGACATTCGATTGATTTTCAACGAGAGTTTTGAAGAAGCAGACAAGGAAATCAACAACCACTTGAACGGCCATTCTGGATGTACTGCTGCTGTCTGCATCTTAAGATGGGAACAAAAGGATTCTAACGACCAGCCAGATAATGACATGATAGACCACAGAAGAATGCTTTATACAGCCAATGTTGGGGATAGCAGGATAGTTTTGATGAGAGATAACACAGCCCTCAGACTGACATATGACCACAAGGCTTCTGACCCAATGGAGTGCAAAAGAGTTGAAAGCATTGGTGGTCTAGTCATAAAAAACAGAGTCAATGGGATGCTGGCTGTAACCAGATCCATAGGTGACAAGTTCTTCGATACTTTGGTGGTGTCCAACCCATTCACAACAAAAATAGAACTCACCTCAAAGGATGAATTCATGATCATTGCATGTGATGGGTTATGGGATGTCATGGAAGATCAAGAGGCATGTGATTTCATCATACAAAACGATTTGGCCTCAGACCCCCAAACAGCCAGCGAGCTTCTTATTGAACATGCCTTGAAACTTGGTAGTGCAGATAACATAACGGTTATGGTCATCAGCTTCAAAACATATGATGCTTGATATCCAAAGGAAGAACGAAAGTCTTTGTATATCAAAAAAAATGAAAATCTGTCAGGAATAAAACAAATCAACTATCGGAAAATAACCCTTTGAATTAAAAAAAAAATCTAAATATATATATTATTGTTTTAATATCATGAATCTAAGGCTGCTATCAACTCCTTCAGATCTTCTATTTTGGTTATTCCATTGACAACCTCATAGTCATCGTCTTTATATCCAATCTTCTTCAAACCATAGACATGACGCTCATTTGTGAAGTGATGCTCAAATGAGGATCTCCCGGTATACGAATAGTTCCCACATATTTCGCATGTGTATTTTTGATCCAGCTTGTTGAGTTTTATAAACCACGTCGGTAGGTTCTCTTCATCGGAGTCTTCAGACTCGCCTTCCTCTCTGATGAATCTGTTTTGATGGACAATTTCATTTTCAGTCTTGACAGGCTCCAAGGATTGGCTTTCCAAGACCGAATCCTTCAGTTCTTGTGTGTCAATGATGGTCTTTGTATCATACTTGTTCAGAATCTCCATTCTTTCTATCCTCTTCTTCTCTCTTTCATCAAACATCGTGAATTTCTTGAATCTATCAATCTTCGACTTTTCAATGTATGACAGCTTCCCATATATCTTCGCGTTCAATATTGTTGTTTCCAATCTTTCCTTTATGTACTGAACCAAAACGTGTATCTTGAACTCATTGAGACTTATGTCCTTGATCAAATCGTCTTTGGCACAATCGGCCCAATGGTACTTGTACCTTAACTTGCCCTTGAACTCCTTTTTGCAAAAAGGACATATAATAACATTTTTTGTCTTTTCTATCCCATACTTGCTAATCTTGTGTACATACTTTTCTTCCACCTCTTTTTCTAATATGAACTCAATGGGTAAAAGAGGTTGGAATTGTTTGATGTTTTTGATGATTTGTCTTATGCAGTGCTTCAATAAGTTGTTGTACCTTTCGCTTCTCCAGATCTTCACCTTTGATCTGTTCAGCTTCAATAAAACGTTCTTGTTGCTGATGGGATACAACAAGTTTCTAAACTTTTTGTACAGGAAACTTTCCAAAAAGAACTGTTCTGACAAACTCATGTTCATTATGAACTCGTTGAAATGTATGCTCAGATCATTCAAACTGATTTCTTCTCCGTAGTTATTTTCATCTTTCTCTAACGCGTCAAACTCGATACTGTCCTCTTTGGTGAAATTCGATATTTTGCTTAGAACAGTTTCATTTTTAGTTTCACTGTCCGCATCATCCTGATTCAAGATTTTTTCTAGTTCATTTTGAAATATTTCATCATCCATAACAATCTTCTGTTTCTTTTTCTTTTCAACGGAATTTTTATGTTTGATGTTTTTCATCAAAGCCAAATCCAGCTTTTTCGTTATTTGCTGGTTTAGAAATCTGAGTTGTTTGTAATTGATTGTATCATGTTTAATGTTATTTTTACATTTTGTCATATTGCTCAAATATGTGTGTTCCTTTATGTTGAATTCTCTGATGTTGCTCTTTGTGAAGTCATCATGAAGTGTAGTGTACAACTCTGGATACATCTGAAGTAACTTGATGATATCATTGAAAGCGTCCTCAATCTCTACAAATGAATGAAAATCCTCGTCAAAGATACTATCCACTAGATCACCTTCGTTCATTTTTATGTTTAATAATGTAGATGGAGATGTCAAGAATATGTTTATTGTTGTGTTTATTTCATTTTGTTATATCATAATTTTGTCTTTTTTTTTTTTATGAGTTTGTTTGAAAATGAAAGGAGTATGGATTAATCCTGTATGAAAAAAAAAAAAAAGAAAAATTTAAAAAAAATTTGAAAAAAAAAAATAAACTTGGTATATATCAATTAAATCATAAGCACAAAATCTGGTAGCGAACTCCCTTGGAAAGGCAAAAAGCCAAATACATAACATTAAAGAAATCCTTAATGCTTTCTTCTCTTTGATGGTCTGGCATTCTTGTCCTTTCTCTTTTCTTGTTCCAATCTTCTCTTTCTTATGTCTTCAGTGGATCTTAAGCCTTGAGCATTGCCACCCTTTCTTTGCAGGCCCTTGACATGCTTACCTTCATCCAAGGCTTGCTTGACTCTCTTCTTCTGGCTATCGTAGTCATCTCTGTACTTGTCAGCAATCTTTGGAGCCTTGTTTTGCTTGTGCATGAACTTACCATTCATCTTTCCATCTCCACCCATGTGTCTGCCAATCAGTTTACCCTGTGTGGCTTCATTGGCGTTGCTGGCTGTTGGATTGGCCAGGAATGTGCTTGTGTTTTCGTTTTCCTTGGTTCCAACCTTGATAGGCCCAACCTTTCTGGCCTTGCTCCATTCGTCAAATCTTCCTGATCTAAAGGATGCAGGAATCTTTTGACCAGATTCACCAATGATGTACTTCTTGTTGTCAATACCTTGGGAGTTGACATATTTCTTTCTCTTCTTATCCCAAACCATCTTTGCGGTTTGCTTGTGGACTTGGACCTTGTCATCAGAGTTCAAGTCAAATCCAGCCTTAGCTGCATCAGTCGAAAAGTTGGATTGAATGGACAATTGCTTTTCTTGGATATCGGAGGCGGCAGCGTAGTGGGACATGAAAAACTGTGGATCCTTGTAGGTGCTTGGCTTGGTCTTCTTTTGCTTTTGCTTCTTGGTTTTTTCTTCCTTCAGTTCAGCCAATGCCTCATCACCATCCTTGAATTGGTTTAGGATTTCATCAGGAACAGTGTATCCTGAGGCCAGGTCCTTGAACTCGTTGTCGTTGACCTCTTGGTTTTTGAATATCTCATCCTCAACACTGTTTCTCAACCCAGCCATTCTCTCCTTTTCTAGCAGTTCTCTTCTTTCCTGGGACTTGACTTGAATTGGCATGATCTGTTTTCTTCTCTTTTGCATGAATATGGCCATTTCATCATCCTGAGAACGAGCAAATTCAAACACAGATTGCTTGTTCTGTCTGTTTTGTAGCTTGGCCAAGAAGGCTAATTTTTCCTTTTCCTCGTTTTTTCCAAAAATTAGGTTCTGTTCATCCCATCCTGCAAGCATGATTTCCTTGGTTCTCTTGATGGACTCGGTGGATGATTGTTGTTTGGTTCTCATGTAAAGCTTTTGAGCCTTTAGAGCAACACCCTTAAGGGTTTCCAGTTCGTAATTGTTGGACATCAAGTTCTTGTACAGGTCACCCATGTCTTCCAATCCCAGTCTTGGCGCACTACCCAAAACCAGTCTGTTTACATAGGAAACCTTAGGTTCGTTGAATTCATGTTCAGAGTTGCCCTGTTCAACCCACTTGTTCTTCAAGCTTTCACATCCTCGTTCATACATGCTGGTCAAAAGAATCTTCTTACCAAGGAATATTTCCAAGTCCAGTAGGTAAGGCAGTTCATTTTCCGACACAAGAGTGTAGGCCCAACCCTTGTTACCAGCTCTTGCAGTTCTACCGACTCTGTGAACAAAGATCTTGGACGATGCAGGCAATGAGTAGTTGATGACATTGGCCAGGATGGGAATATCAATACCTCTGGCAGCAACATCAGTGACGACCAACAGTGATGTCAACCCACATCTGAAGTTGAACAATTGTTGTCTTCTGGCAAACTGGTCCAGGGAACCGTAGATGTAAGAGATCAAGTATCCGGCATCTCTTAACAACTGGGAAATATATTCAACATGATGCTTTGTAGGAACAAAAATGATGGTGGCCTTTTCGGAGGGTAACTCGTTGGCCTTAGCAGCTCTTAGATCAAGGGCCTCCTTCTTCTTTCTGAAGTTTGTTGGCTTTTCATCATTGTCACCAAAGTCCTCATCACTACGTTTCATCACCTTGGCATACTTGACAATCTGTTCACTGGTGGCCATATCCAACTTGATGACCTCTTGGAGCAAATACAACAAGTTGGCCTCTCTTTCGTCGTTTTTGATGGATAGGAACAGGGTCTCCAAGTTCTCTGATATTTTGGTTTCAGTGTCCAATCTTACCAGAACTGGATTGACCAGACCGGCCTTGGCAAACTCAACCAATGATCCAGGCAAGGTGGCCGAGAACAACAGAGTTTGTCTTTGCATAGGGAGAGAGGCCAATAACTCATTCAGCTGTTCTGAGAACCCCATTTCAAATAGTCTATCAGCCTCATCAAAGCATATGTACTCGACAGTTTTCAGGTCCAGCTGCATTTCAACCTTCAAGTGGAGGAATCTACCTGGTGTGGCAATGACAACATCGGGATTGTTCATCATCATGCTGAACTGTTCCTCCAGAGAGTCACCACCTGTCAGCAGAACAGATCTCAAGTTCATGTTTTTGGTGAATTCTTTGAAAATCTTCCATGTTTGCAAGGCCAGTTCTCTTGATGGAGACAGGATGATGGCTCTCACACCTATCTTGGCTGAGTGCTGCTTCAATCTTTCTATCAAAGGCAAGATGAAAGCAGCGGTTTTACCGGACCCGGTTCTCGCCATTGCCACCACATCCTTCTTCTGCAGTATCAGTGGAATCGTCTTTCTTTGGATAGGTGTTGGTTGCTTGAATCCCTTCTTGGAAACATTCTTCAGCAAGGTTGTGCTCTTGAATCCAAGAGCAGCAAATCCCTTCAGTATCTTTTTGTTCTTTGTTGCTAACTCGTTTGATGTCAAGTTTTCAAAATACTCGTTGTCGGATTCATCTGAGTCGTTTGTGGCCTTTTTGTCGGCTTGAGAGACATCATTTGGGTTTGTTAGCTCCAATAGTGGAAACGAAAAGTCTTGCTTTTTGTTGCTGTTGGAAGGCTTACCTTCTTCTTCGCTTAGTATTTCATCTTGTAACTCTGAGTTGTCAGATTCATCAGATGAGTCAGATCCATCTTGAGTTAATCCAAGCAAGTTTTTGGTGATGTCGATATCCTCAGAATCACTGTCTGATTCATGACTGTATTTAAAGTTCTTAACCATATTCTCTTTTTTTTTTTTTTGTTTTTTTGGTTTTTGTTTAGCCAAGAGAGAGAAAAGTGGTTATCTATATCAAGTAACTGCTTTTTTATGCTATTCAAAACTGGGTTAATGTTTGATGCATATAATAATTAACTTAATTATAACAAAAACCATTTTATACAGTAACGCAACTATTAATGTGAGAAAAGATCCTTTGAAGGAATTGAAAAAAAAATCAAATAAAAGGCAAATGGGCTCAAAAGAGTTGTGGCTACCAAAAGGGGAAATACTGGGGTTGGAGTACGTTGAATGTTGAAAAAAAAAAAAAAAAAAAAGAAATTTTTGAGATGAGCATCGGACCTAAGGGCATTAGCTACATCATGTGACCTCATCTTTTTTTTTTTTTTTTTTTTCCCCCCAAAAGTTTTAATAAATGAAAAACTCAATTTCTTGTCTTTTTTTTTGTATTTTTTTTAAAATAAAAATAAACGTTACTCATCAGTTAATCATGAATTAAGTATTTAACTACTCTCCAAAAATAATCAAAAACATACAGTATAGACAGAATAAAATTGTATATGAATTTATATTAATAACAATTGCTTACACGGAATTTTTGCAATATGTTCAAAAACGGAATAACAGCCTGTTTGCAAATTTCATACATAACAAAGACATTATACTCAACCAAAAAGGAACAATATTTTCAAACGGGACTCGATTACTTGAAGCTGTGTTTGAATAGAAGCATCCAGACACATGGCAATCTATATGATAAGACAAATGTGCACTATCATGACTATATGCTTTTGAAGCTCTGTCAGCATAACAAACTTGACCTGAGTGAGCTTTACAAAAGAGATCGTGGTCTCTGTAGATTGCTGGATGACTACAAACTACCAAAGAAGATATACGTGGGGCTGTCGAGTGGAATTGACTCTACATTTTCCGCAGCCATTCTCTCCCAAGTGTACCCCGGAGAGGTTCATGGGATATACATGCAGAACTGGGGAAAGCAGCAAGACTTCAGTGTGCGGGATGGGCAGAAATGCTATGAACGAGACATCAAGGAGCTGCAGGCATTGCTGCAGAAGCCAAATGCTCTCGAGGTGAGGGACTTTCATGTGAAGTCGTTTGAAAAGGAGTACTGGTTTTCTGTTTTTGAGCCGTTTTTGGAGGAGTACATGAAGGGAGAAACACCAAACCCGGACATCAGCTGCAACTCAATGATAAAGTTCAATGCACTGCTAAGGTACATAGACGAAGTGTTGGAAAAGGACAGTGCAGATAAAGACTACATGTTGGTCATGGGGCACTACTGTAAAAGAATGAATGAAAGGGGCATCTTCATTGCTGATGACGTGGGAAAGGACCAGAGTTATTACTTATCCCAAGTGGATAGTGATATTTTCAAAAGAGTGTGGTTCCCACTGGGTCACATAAGTAAAAAAGAGTGCAGAGATTTTTCCAAGAAATTTGATTTATCAAACTTCAAAAAAAGGGACTCTGTGGGTATATGCTTTGTAGAAAACGAACGGGTTGAAAACAAAGATACTGTATCAAGAACAAGAGTATTCACGCATTTTTTGTCTGATTATCTCCATGAAAACGAGGGATATTTCATTAGTCATTTAAAAAAAGAGGATATTTGTGAAAGTGAAAATGTCATCAAAAGGGCATTAAAGCCTTGTGTTTTGAAGTGTGAAGAATCAAAAAAATCACCGGATATGGTCAAGGTTTATTGGAGGGTCAAACACAAGGGATTGCACACTTACACAATTGGTCAAAGAGTTAAGGAACCGTTGCCGCAAACAAAACGCCTTGCGGGGAAGTGGTATGTGAGTAAAAAAAACATTGCAAAAAATGAGCTGGAGGTTGTTTGTGGGCGGGACAATGTGGACTTGTACAACCAAGTGATCCACTTCAAGGACATTGTCATGCAAGATAAAGAGAGGCTCCTATGCAGTGAAAAGCTGGGAATTAAGTTTAGATCACTACACTTGAGTGTTGAGGACAATGAGAAACAGTTGATTGAAATAGACTCATTGAATGACAACAACAGCGTGACTTTGAAGTGCAAGCAAAAGGGAATCAGCCCTGGCCAGTACTTGGTGGTGTATGATTTCCACACAGGTCAGGTATTGATGAGTTCCAAAATCAGGTAGGTCCCCACGTGATGCAGTGCTGAGTTTGTGTACTCAAAAAAAAAAAGGGGGAACACATTTTTGCCCTTACTTCTGTGGATCTGCAAGTCTAAAAATAAACCACCTAATAGTGTGAAAACTCCAAACAAAAAAATTAAAGACTCAGACGAGACATTTCTATATATATTTTTTTTTTTTTTTAACAATTTTTCCCACGGAGCAGCTTCTGAGGAAATGTATTTTTTCCAGAAAAAAATATAATGGGTGTGGCAATCACTAACTTGGTGAAGTGTTCCCAATCGGCCATAAAGTCTGTTTACAGTAAACAATCCTCAAAGTGGGGAAATAAAAACAAGAAAAATTTTTTCAAAATTTAAAAAAAATTTAAATTAAAGACATTTTTGAAAACTCAGCATGATCTTATGAATAGTTTTTTTTTTCTTAGTTTGATTCACTCTCTTTTCTTTGTTTATTATGATTTGGAGATTACAAACTTTGTCTATTCTGATTTGTATATAATCTTTTACTAAAATATAAGTACATTCTTTACCTTTTTTTCTTTTAATAAATTAAATTTTATAAATCTTTTTTCATTTAACAAACCAAATCAAAATCAAACACATAAGCTACTACTAATTAACTTCGGTTGTTTCTTTTTTTTTGGACTTTTTTTTATACTGATATTAATAACATAATTCTAAAAGAACTTTACCCTTTTTTCCTTTTCATATAAAAAAAATTAAACAACTTAATTGTAATCTGTATAATATAACAAAAACAAAAATGGCCATCACTAAGAAATTCTTCATTACCTCCTCAGCCTTAGCTTTATTGTCAAGTGCTGCTTCCAACTCCTCCATTCCATCCTCATGTACCGTCAAGTCTTCTGCCACTGCCCAATCTGACTTGGACAGTTTGTCTTCCTGTAAGACCATTTCCGGTACCTTGACTTTGTCTGGTAGTTTGATCAACCCTACCTTGAACGGTGTTGAAGTCATTGATGGTGACTTGAACATTGAAAACTCTGCCGACATTGTTGCCTTCAATGCCAACTCCCTAACTGAAATCACTGGTGACTTGAATTTGCAAAACTTGACTTCCATCCAAACCTTGTCCTTGGACTCCTTGACCTCTGTCGGTTCCATTTCCTTGGTTGCCTTACCAGTCATGGACAACTTTGTCATCACCTCCTTGACCTCTGCTGACAACATTGTCATTTCCGACACTGCTGTTTCCTCCTTGGAAGGTTTTAACAACTTGAAGGAAGTTGAAGTTTTCAACATCAACAACAACCCTAACCTGGTTTCCATTGACTCCCCAATCAAAAGTATTTCAAACGGTTTGTCCATCTCCTCCAACGGTGACGACTTGGCCTTAACCTTTGATCAATTGATCTGGGCCAACAACATCACTGTTTTGGGTGCTGGTGAAGTTGAATTCCCATTGTTGACAAAGGTCAACCAATCCATTGGTTTCATCAACAACACATTTGAATACTTGAACATCGACAACGTCACTCAAATCGGTGTCACCTTCAACGTTGTTTCCAATGATGAACTAACTGAATTGTCCGCTTCCAACTTGAAGACCCTTGGTGGTGCTTTGGTCATTGCTAACAACTCCAAGTTGACTAATGTCACTGGTTTCCCATCCTTGACCTCCATTGGTGGTGCCTTGGATGTCATTGGTCCATTTGACACCTTCTCCATCCCAAAGTTGAACTCCATCAAGGGTGGTGCTGATGTTGAATCCAACAAGACAAACTTCTCCTGTGATGCCTTGAACAAGTTGGAAAAGTCAGGCAAGATCCAAGGTCACGTCTACAAGTGTAAGGCTGGCTCCTCCTCCACAACCGCCACCTTGTCTTCTGGTACCGCCACTGGCTCCGCCACCACCATGTCCTCCTCCGCCACCGGCTCCTCCTCTGCCACTTCTTCTTCTTCCTCCACCAAGAAGTCCAAGGGTGCTGCTCCAACCCAAGCCATGAACAAGGCTGGTTTGTTTGGTGGTTTAGCTGCTGTTGCCGTTGCCATGTTATAATCAGACTGCTAGCACAGCGCAATAGAAAATAATGCTCAAGTAACATAAAGTATAATATTAAAAAACACTCATATGTATGATATATAAAATAAACAAAATTAAAATTAATGTACACTTTAAATTAAGACGCTCGTTTGGGGATGTTTTTTTTTTTTTTTTCTTTTTTTTGTAAAAAAAACTAGTATATCTTAATATCAAATCGCTATATAATCAACAGCTCTATTTCTTCTTTGACAAAGCAGTCAACTTCTCAGCCTTCTTAATCTCCATCTTTTCCTTGAAAGAGAACTTGTAAGACTTGAAATATTCATTCAATTGCTTTTCTCTGTCTTCGTCGGTTTGACCAGGTTCTCTTGGTGGTAAGACTGGCTTCTCGTTGCTGGCTGGAGCTGCCTTTGTTTGCTTAGCAGCCTTTTCTTGTTCTTCCAAGGCCTTCAACTTTCTTTCAGCTTCCAATCTGTTGGCTTCTTCCAGCTTTCTTCTTTCTTCCTTGGCAGCCAACAAGCGTTCTCTGGCTTGTTTCTTGGACTCCTCTTGTTCCCTGGCCTTTCTTTCAGCTTCTTCAATAGCAGCTCTTTCCAAAGCCTCTTGTTCTTCTTGCTTTTTCAAGGCTTCAACCTTTTCAATGAACAGCTTCTTCTTCAATGCATCGATCTTTTCTTGTCTTTCTCTCAAGAAGACTTCCTTTCTGGACTCAATCAGGGCATTCTTCATCGACAAGTAGTCGTTGAAGTTTGGTGCCAACAAGTCGTGTAGAGCAACAGCCTTTGTGTGTCTTTCCATGGCCTGTTCAGTCAACTTGCTCACAACCTCCTCGTATCTGGCATCTTGCTCCTTCTTCATGACTTCAAGGCTTTCCTTCAACTTAGGTTCTTCAACTTCCAACTGGGCTCTGTACAAGTAATCAGCTCTGGAGAAAATGGTTGGTAGCTTCTCCTCAAACTCCTTGTCATCCTTCAAAGAGGCCTTCATGTCCATGGTAGAGATTTCCTCAAAGGTGTGTTTCTTCAAGTCCTTTGGATCAACAATAACCAGACCCTTGGCATTCATCTTGTAGATGGCATCCTTCAAGATTTGCTCGTTCATGGCAATCTCCTCCTTCTTCTTCTTTTCCTCTTCCTTTCTTTCAGCTTCCTCCTTCTTCAAGTTCTCCTTGGCTTCCTTTTCTTGTTGTCTTCTGATTTCTCTTTGCTGGACTTCGTTCTCAGCCTTTTGTTGGGCCTTCATAGCACTGTACTCCTTGGCCATGCCCTTGGCAATTTCAATACCCTTCAACTCGTTTTCAATGTCTCTCTTTTCAGAAGCAAATATCTTTTCTCTGATCAACCTGACTCTGTCAAAGTAGGATCCATTGGCATACTGCTCACTGCTGATGAAGTCTTCGGTGAAGTAAGTCAGAACCTTGGATGTTCTCTTGATGGATTGCTGTTGTGGCTCCTCAAGTTCAGGAACCTCCGTGATGATTTCTTCTTCGGCATCCTCAGCAATGTCAGCAGTATCGTCGTCATCAACAATCTCCATCTCCTCGTCATCCTCATCTTCCTCCTCAGAGGCCTTTGGATTGTAAATCAACTTGTAAGGATCATTAATGAAGTGAATGGTTTCAGATTCCTCATCCAGATTGAAGAAAATGTAGTCATCAGCAGCAGCTTGGATCAAGGCATTGAAAATGTCAAAGTTGTCCAAATCAAATGGCTTTGGCAAGGAGGCAGCCGCAAAGATATCAGCAATTGAAATGGATTCTTGCTTTGAAGAGATGGCAACAAAAATCTTGTTGATGAATTGGTCCCTTAGTGGAACCAAGTAATCCTTGTACTCCTCAGACTTGAATAAAGATTGGATTCTCTCGGTTTGCAACAATTCCTTCAAGGAAGCAATGGATTCAATGCTGAAGTTGTTCAAAACATCATACAGTTCCTTGATGTCAGAGGAAACATACTTGTAAACGTTTTCAGCCAAAACAGACTCCAATAATTGTTGTCTGCTTGGCTTTTCGTTCAAGCCCATCATCTTGTACAGACTGTTGGAAGGATCATTGATGCTCTTTGGCAACTCAAACTCAGAAGTGGCCAAACAGGCCAAGAAGTTGACGGATGCGTACTTCTTGAAGTCCTCCTCAGTGGCATTTGGATTGGTTTGGTACAAGGCAAAGAACTTGGTCAAGGCATAGGCATTCATCAAGTGGTTGCCAGCAGCCAAAAAGGTCTTTGCAACACATTCATAATAGGAAGCTAGAGCAATGGCCTTTGGTCTGTAGGAGTTGCTGATCTCAGCAAAGTTGTGGATGTCCTCAATGACCTTGTAGGCTTCATGCCACAAGGACAACTTAACAGCCTGTCTCAACATGAAGTACTTGAAGTCAGCTAGTCTTTGGTACACCTCAGCATCATTCAAATCAGTGGTGAAGGCTATCTTGTGGTTGCCCTTTTCGACCTTACCCTTGTGGAAATACATCAAGTCATTGATGTGTCCTCTCAACAAGTCAGAAAATCTTCTGAATTGGTTCTTGTTCTTTTGCTTGGTAATAATGGAAAATACACGGTAACAGGTTTGCATGTAAACAGCATCCAATGGACTCTTGTTGAAAGTCAAGTTCAACAAAAAGTGCATTCTTTCCAAAACCATGGTGACATACAAGCCAATGTGTTCTTCCTCAGAGGCACTGCCTTCGGAGGCATCAACCTTCTTGGAGGCAGCGTACATGATTGAAAATGGAGTAACGTTTTCGTTTTCATCGGCATCTTGAGAGCCAATTTCTCCTAATCTGGTTTCTTGCTCTTCTAAGTAGCTGGACAGTTCATGAACATATGATTGGATCAGGTCAGACAAAACCTTCAACCCTTCAGCATTGTTGAAGTAGTTGTGTTTCAATTTCTTCAAGCCTTCATTCAAAACACTGGATGTCTTGAACTGGATGGACAAGGTGATCAATCTAGAAACAACTGGAGCAACAGATTTTGGATCTAAATACTTGGCATTCTTCTGATTCAGAATCTCACCTAAAGCATCCAAGGCATCCTCGTGTAGACCCAAGTTCAATAAATCATCAGCAATGATTAAAACATTATCAGCATTGAATGTAGGTTGGTGTCTAGTGTGTCTAGCACCGTAGTTTCTTTGAGCAGCAGACATGTGGTTGATTATACTGTTGACTAACTCCTAAAGCTTTGGTTCATGTTGCACTCTTCATAGTATAACCAAACCCTTAATATTAAAAAATACATGTGATGTTAACAATCAGTACAAGATCCAATCCCAAGAAATAAGTTCAAAGGATAAATCAGTTGAAAAGATGGGAACGAAAAAAAAGAAAAAAAAAAAAATTAGAAAAAAATTTTCACCATGAAAAAAAAGAAAACAAAGAAATGGGAACACACAGAAGCAGGGGGGGTTATTGTTGTTTTATTTCCCTTTTGGGCAAAACACCTAAACCTGTGATGAAAGTTGACGTTAACTCCGAAAAACTAAAAATCACTAATTATCAACAGTTGTCTTAAGCTCCAAACACCTAAGATCGCTAAATGTTAACAAATGACATGGAAAACATTGTACTTTAATATATATTCGCTTGTCGTACTCATAAGTTACTAGAAACCATTAACTCCACTAGCTCATCAGTAGGGTTGTCATCATGCTTGGCTGTTTCAATGTTGGTCAAAACCTTCTTAATTCCTATATTCAAGTTATCTCCTATGATGGGACGCAATTGTTCTATGGTGCCACTGTCTGGAAATTGTGTTGATCTCAATATAGCCGACAGATCATCGTATGAGGAGACATTTGGAATGGCTATTTCATTGTCAAAGCAGCTCAGCATATCCAATTGCTTCAGAACAGAATGATTGTTCGTTGTGGATATTATCAACAGCTTTCTATCTTGAGGAGGCTTTCTTTTCAAGTAAACCTTCAACACTTGCAGTACATTGTTAGAGAATCTTGGTCCAATAGGAACCCAATCAATCAAGGATTCCAAGGAATCAATGATCAAAATGTTCAATGGAGACTTATACGCATCTCTGAATGTGTTGTCTATGAAGTTAATTTTGGCCTGTTCGTTCATTCCTGTAGTGTCCTCTGGAGAGATCATTCTGACAAATGGGAATCCAGACTGTAACGCAATGGATGCGGCCAGGGCAGTCTTTCCTGATCCCGATGCACCATGGAACAACAATGAAATCAATCTTGTCTTCTCACTTGCAGACACTTGCTTGACATATCTGGCTCCATTTCTCAAGATATCATCGATTTTGGTTGAGTACTTGATGATGCCATTTTCAATGCAGGTTTTCAAATCCTCTTCACTAACACCAAATGCAGGCACAACTTCACTTAGCGCATTCAAGAAATCCTGTCTACTGACATTTAAGCTCTCAATGTCCTTGGCATTCAAGTTGGTTTTCCCCTGGCCAATGTTCACTGTTTTGTTGATGGCAAAAGAGGAAGCACTCTTGACCAACCCCTCAATTTCAGCACCTGAAAAGTTTTTTGTCATGGCTGCTAACTCCTTCAAGTTGACATCCTTGCCAATCATACCGTTATCTCTCATTTTCTTGGTTTGGATTTCCAAGATTTGAAGTCTCCCGGCTTCATCAGGTAACTTGATCTCAACTTGAACTTCAAATCTACCTGGTCTCAAAAGAGCATTATCGATAAGATCTCTTCTGTTTGTCATACCAATGACCAGTATGTTGTTCAGTTGGTCAACACCATCCATCTTGGCTAGCAACTGGTTGACAACATTGTCACCAACACCTGTTCCATCACCTCTTGAGCCTCTTTGCTTGAACACAGAGTCCAACTCATCAAAGATGATGATGTGTAATGATGATTCCTCACCCTTGGCCTTGTACTCCTGCTCAGCATCCTTGAACAGGTTTCTGATGTTTTCCTCTGAGGAGCCCACATATTTACTCAAAATCTCAGGACCATTCACAATCTTGGGTTCCTTGGCATTCAACATGTTACCGATTTTTCTTGCAATCAATGTCTTACCAGTACCTGGAGGACCATACAATAACAAACCCTTCACATGTGAAATACCCAGCTTTGCAATGACCTGAGGTGGAAAGATTCTTGAGGCAAATGCTCTTCTAAAGATTTGTGTGAATTCCTTATCCAACCCACCAACACCCATGTCCTCAAACTTGAAGTCCGGTCTGATAACAGCATCGGATCTGGGCTTCAATCTAGACATGCCGTTGTCCTTCAAGTTCACCAGTCCATCCTTGCCCTTGTAAAAGTCAATTTGGGTTTGTCTTGTGAGTATACCCTTGGCCTCAACACCAGTTGAAAGCTTTGCTGTGGTGTTCTCAACATCCCCCAAGTCGATGTTTTGCAATGACTTGACTCTGACATCAAAAACATGGCCCTTGAACTCCATTATCAGCATCTGTGAGGGTGTGAAGATTTGGTTCTGGAACTTGTTGATGAAGTGTTGGGCTAGTTCATCCTGATCAAATGGTTGAGGGACAGCCTTCATTTTTGATCTGAAGTTGATTTCCAAATTTAGCAATCCCAAGTAACACGGATTTCCATGTGTGTACTTAAAAAGATCAAATGCCTTCAGCTGTATGGGCTGTTGCAAAGACCACCCACCCCATGTTCTTTGGTTACCATTGAAACCCACGTTCCCAGGGGCCACATCAGTCGAGTGTTTCGTGGTGAACACATAGAAATCATCAACACTTACATAAACATTGTCTTGAAAGTCATTTGGATTGACAGCAACAACATTGGCCAATGCATATTTGTTGTCTGGACAGTTAGCTACAAAAAGCTGGACAGGTGCCTGGCTGTATAAGTGTGCATCCAATGTTGGTGCTGGTGCTGGTGTGGCATGAGCTTTTCCAAAGCCTGGTAATTTACCAGAAAAACTAAATTTATCCATACTTCAACAATTCTGTGTATAAATAGAAAAAGGTGTTGTTTGGATATAGATGTTGTCTCTTGTTATTAATACTCGAAATAAAACTATTTATCTGTAGACACTTGGTGATCATAAAAAACTATGTATTCAGTATCAAAACTTTATCAACCACTTTTCCCTCAATCACTTGTACTATTTTTTTTTAGGTGTTGAATGATACAAAGGGGAAAATGTGGATTAAACTTTTTACTTTTTTTTTTTTTTTTTTGGCTTCGGAATGTATCTAACACATCCGTGCTACACATATCCACTAAAGAATAAAGCATGGAATTTATTAACGATGGTATGCTTTATTTTAAAAAACAAAAAAAAAATTATAACCAGGAGGTAAAAGCATATTCCAATCAAGTATATAGATGTATAAGAGAATTTATGAACAATCACTCCTTCTTCTCTTTCTTGTCACCTTTGTTTGAAATCAACTTGAATATCATAAACCCGATCAGTATGTATCTCCAGTTCTTGACCAAGAAAGATGGTTCTTTTTCTTCTTTGACTTCATCTTCAAACTCTATTTTTTCTCTTTGTATGATGTTGTTCTTTTTCATTGAGCTTGTTGTGCCCTTCTTTTCCTTCTTGATATCCTCGTATTTTTTTGTTTTCTTTTTAAGTGGGTCTAGTGGTGTTTTAGGAATTTTGATATTTGTTGCTAGGTCGGCAGAAAGAATGTAGTTCCCATTACCCTTGTTGAATTCCTTTAAAGCCACTTTTTTAGAGTCTCTAGGGCTTATCACAACTTTGTAATCACTGTTTTCATTTATGTTGATAAGTTGGAAACAATCAGCCGTGTTTGATCCGCTACTCAAGCAATACTCTCCATTTGGAATGTTTCTGTCAACATTGGAAATCAAGAAAGACGAACTCTCAGGAATAAAGTTGTATTCACACAATACACCTGAGTTTGTGTCTTTGTTTGTGTCTGTGGATCTATAAAAGATCTTAGTTGCTTCTGATAAGGTCAACAAGCTAAAGATTATAGAGGCTATGTATGATTGATGTACCATTTGGGTTTGATATAGAGGACAGTGGTGATATAAAAATACAAGTAAACTACAAAATTTGTACTAAGTTCTTTGGACTACTTGATGAAAAAAAGGTTCAGTTAGATAATATGTTGTCTTCCATATAATCAAGTGCCTTGAGTAGTAAGCTTTAGAGGTGAAAAAAAGAATTTTTTAAAAAAAAAAAAAGGGTAGCGGATTTCTAGCTACACGTTTTTTTTTTTTCCTTTGACTGGAGAAAAAAAATAAAAAAAAAAAGACATAATAGTGTAAACATCACGTGACTTAAATCAATAGCCCATTTTAAAGTTTACAAATAACTGCTGTTATAGTAATTTACATAAAGCAGCATGTAAAAATATATTAATAAATTTTAAGATTTGTAGTCAATTTTGAAATATATCTTTACCACTTGTATATAAATTAGCTGTTAGCATACTGGTATCTATGACAAAATGTTCAATGAAATAATATACATAAAAAAAAAAAAAAAATTTCAAATGAATATTTATATAATTTACAAGCCAGCTTTATTATGATCAAATCAACTTTCTTAAAAAAGAAGATAGAAACAAAGCCAGTTTAAATATATATAGCAAGATTCAACCCGTAACTGTACAAAGCAATGAACAGCCAGAGTGTGAAATCTCTATTTACTATAGGTGTTTTAAATTTAAAGTTTTTTTTTTTTTTTTTTTTTGAAGTGTATGGAAAAGAAATGTTTTTTTAATCATGGATTAAGCATTTATTTGAACTTCTTACCGAACATGATCATTTGTAATTGATCGTATAAGGAGATAACACCGGCACCGGCAACACCTCTCAAGATGTTAGCACCACAACCCTTGAATAAGGAGGAGACACCTTCAGCGGCAACAACCTTTTGGAAACAGTCGAAGGCACCAGCGTACTTGACGGCTTGACCGGAAGTCATCATCATTCTTCTTCTAACGGTATCTAATGGGTAAGAAGCGGTGGAGGCACCGGTGGTAACAACCCAACCTAATAAGAAGGAGGCCAAGAAGGAACCTTCCAAAGAACCAGTCAAAACAACAGGCTTTAAGGAGTCATATAAACCGAAGTATAAACCTCTGTAAACAACAATACCAACAACAGATGGTAAGAAACCTCTGTATAAACCGGCAAAACCATCGGAAGCAAGGGTTTTCTTGTAAACATCAACCAAACCGTTGAATTGTCTTTCACCACCCTTCTTGGCGGACTTGGAGTCAGCAGCTAATCTGGTTCTGGCGAAATCTAAAGAGTAAACGAATAACAAGGAGAAACCACCAGCTAAACCACCAGCAGCTAAGTTACCAGCAAACCACTTGGCGTAGGAGTCTTCCTTCTTGAAGTTGAATAAGGCTTTGATCTTGTCCTTGAAGGCAAAGTTCAAAGCTTGGGTTGGGAAGTATCTGATAACGTTGGCAGTGTTACCTCTCCAGAAAGAGGCAATACCTTCTTGGCTAGCAGTTCTCTTGAAACATTCAGCGATACCAGTGTACTTTCTGTCCAAAGTACCTTGCTTGATCATTTCATCTTGGTTTTGGATCAATAATTTGACTCTTTCAATTGGAGCAGCAGCAGTCTTGGCAACAGCGGCGGAGACACCACCCATTAAGAAATCGATTAAGAAGTTAGATTCAGCCATTTTAAATAAGTGTGAAAGTATATTCTTAGAATGGTTTTTACGTTGTATTTTTTTCTTAGAAAAGATATATACCAAATAAAGAACTCTTTCTTGAAACTAAAATGAAAAAGAAAAGTTATTGAGTATTAATATTGACTTTAAATAAATTCTCGATATCTTCAAAAAGAGTCTAAATGAAGGAAAAAAAAAAAAATAAAATAACAAGAAAAAAAATTTTTCTTCAGCTTATTTGGAATCGTGAAGAAAAAAAAAATTTTTTTTTCTCTTTAATTTTTTTAGCTTTGGTGAAGAGAGCACAAATTTTAAGATCGAACATAAGCGTTATGGAGTTATTGTTAATCCGAATACATTGCTTAATGTGTATTTGAATGTTGCTTACTAATTCAAAGTTGAGTAGATCTTGCCATGATGTCTTATGTACAATAATATGTGGTCTTGCTTTTACTAGCCACATTGAACATGTTCTTGTACTCTTGGATGCTGTCTTAGTGGATTGACATAAGTCTAGCTTAGCCAATCAAATTGCTCAGAAAGCTTTATGTTATTATTATTGCTACTTTCGGAATTGTGTGAAACAAAAAAAAAATATATATATAGAAAAATAAAATAAAATACCCACATACGTAAAGCATTTTGACACACTAGAGGTTTTAAAAAAGAAGTCAATATGAAGATAAACTCCGATAAACTTCTGGGGGATTTTATTTTTTTCAAAGAAATAATTTTTTCTTGTTTTTTTTTTTTTTTTTTTCAATGACAGCAAATGGTCACATGACTGTATTTTATCAAATACCACACATGCCCCTTTATCAAACAGGGAAAAAAAATAAAAATAATCAACAAGCTGTAATAATATTGCTTTGATTAGCTTTGTATATATTCCAAAGTACATAATGGACTAATTGTTTTTTTCCAGACGACTTGAAACATAGATTAACTTATGATAGATTTTTAATGGTTTCTTTTTTGACTATATTCAGTTCTGTTTCTTTACTGAAGTCTTGTCTCCAATTGCACACGGGACACTTCAGTTGCTTGCCCCAATACAAGGGAATCACAGGAATAAAAAATATGGTTATGAACTCTTTTCTTTTGATTGGCTCAACACAGAGGTTCTTACAGTTCGGACAGTAAAAGCAATGATCATTGCAGATGGAGGGTTTCTTATTAATCTCCTTCAGCGAAGGCAGCACACTCGTATCTTTAACATCGTAGTGAGAGTCAAAATCCTGCTTTCCGAAAAGAATAAAAAATGACATTCTATATTATCTTACTAAAGCTTCTTGGTGGTATATTATCACATTTATGCACATGTTCTTTAGTTCAACTTCTGTAAATCTTAAGGAGCATCGAGTATTTTTTATATTTCACTTTTTATTGAGTGTATTTTTTTTTTTAAGGGAGAAAAAGTTTCAAGTGCGAGTGCGTGGCGAGAATACGTCGTTGTCACGTGCACATGTCATGTTGCTGTTTAAAAATTCAAGCCAAAAGACATATTTCCGTAGACATAAAAAAGCATTCGAACCCGCCCATTTAATTATCTCAATCTTTTACATAACAAAAACAAAACTAGTCTCTGCTTTGATGATTTATCAATCAAAATCGGTATGTTTTATTGTTTCGCTCAACTATTCTGAAACTATGTTTGTTATCAGTTGATGTGTTCATGTATAAAGCATACAATATACTGGATTCTTTTTCAAAAAAAAAAAAAAAAGAATCAATGAAAAAATTAGCCAAGGTTTTCAAAAAAAAAAAATTAAAATTTGAAAAAAAATTATTTAAATCTCGAGTTCGCTTAATTCGCATATAACTATACATCACGAGCATTCTTCTGTGAGGTTTTGTTAAATTTACACCGCCAAAGATAAAAAAAAAAAAAAAAAGATCGTCAAAGAGGGGTGCTCACAATAGGTTACTTTTTGTCGTTAAGATTCAGAACTTGGCAAAGAGCTTCAGAAGTGTTTCAGCGAAAAAAAAAAAGAGGCTAGAAATATAATACAAGATGACTGATAGTGTTCAACTATAAACCGAACACACATGGAGTCATTGATATTGTGATGCATGTTAGCAATCAGGGAGTAGGTTCACATTGGTGTTGAAAGGGAAAGAAAAAAAAAAAAATTATACTTTTGGTAGTTTTGTGCAAAACTTTGATGTAACAATCGTGCCAATTATCAGCGAATAATCTACTAAATTTGAGAATCACATATATCAACATTTAAACACAGTTTTATGAGGATGTGGCAATCAATTGTATAGAAAATAGATTGCCTACTGATAAAACATCTTATAATCTCTTATAGTTCTATATATTTGAGCATAAATTGATGATTGCTGGATAGTATAAATACCAAAAGGGAGGACATCTTTTTTTGTTTATATTAAAATAATATATAAAAAAAAAATAATTCAAAATTTATCTGGGAAAACAGTCAGAGTTCACATCCTAACTGATTATGAAAAATCTTATTACTTTTAGAATCTAAACAACGTTACTTATCTTCAGATATTGTAGTCGACCATTATAGATTGCAGATATTTTTTCTTTTCTTTTTTTAATTTCTTCAATATATCTCAAGAAATATATAAGTCTCGTTTAAATTTATTTTATTTTTTTTTTTAAAAAAAAAGTCAGAAATTAATATTTGAAAGTTATAAATTTAATAGAAGAATAAGAAAGAAGATTATAACATAAAAGTTACCTAACAACCACCACATACATTAGCCACCAATATAGTAAAACAAAGATTTAATCAAAGTCTCAATCTTTTATTTCTAAAAAAACCCCCCTCTATTCGCTAAATTTAATCTTATTAAAAGCTCCATTTCCCCCCTTTTTTTTCTGACCATAATAAGGTAATGCTTTCTACAGGCAACGACTTGATAAACTTGTTTTCACCAAAAAGTGCCATCAATGGCCAATCTGAAAATATGTTTTCGCCACCATACATGTGCTCACCAATGCCATTATCCATAGAGAGTTTTCGAAATTACAAAATCAACAGAAATGATGTATTTGATTTGAGCAAAACGGAGATGAAGGGACTTTCAAGAGAAACCTCTCCAATATATATCACGCAGGATATGCTGGATGTTGATTTGAAGAAGCAAGACACATTGAAGCCATTCACACAAATCGGACTCAACAGTAGCGGAACAACTGTTATGGGCAATTACGAATCAATTGATGACATACTGAATTACAACTTCACAAACGACAATGAGACTTTGATCCAAACACCGATCAACAATGAGGCAACGAGCATCGCGCCTTCGGACTTGATGAATGGTGCGTTTGATGTACAAACGCAAGATTTGAAGTCAGAAAGCCTGTCCTTGGAAACAACAGTTGAGATGCAAGAGAGTCCAAACGGCATTACATTTGAAGATGACATTTTAAATGACAGCTTATTGAAAATATCATTGGATATCGAACAATCAGTCTTTAAGAACGACCACGTGGATACACAAAAAAAAATCACAAAGAGACCCAAAAAATACAAAACCAAAAACAACACCGAAGATCAGGGGCAAGACCAAAACATCGTGAAGCTGAAGAAAGTCTACAACACAAAGGGAAAATCCATCTCTGACTCAAGATTGTCCACCGAGTCCCTTAGACAAAGCTTCCAACTCTCATCAGCCACCGCAGCAAACAAACTTGAGGAGTACATTGAAAAGCTTCTGGTCGAACACTGCAACTTCCAGTTGGGGTACCGAACATGGGTCAGAGACACCGAAAAGGATGAGCGTGAGGAGATCCTCAAGGTTTTGGAGTTCCAGTTGAACAGGAACCTCGACTATCTCTATGAAATCACTGGCATTGATAAGAAGTTGGAAAAAAGAAGCATTGAAACAATAGTCAGAAAGTGCACTTATGCTAAGCAGCAGTCAAGATTGAGAAAGGAAAGAAGAAAAGCTGCTCAAATAAAGTCCAAACTGGCCAAGCAAAGTCTCTGACAATGTGGTGATATGTTTATTTTATTTTGGTTTCTTTCATATTAAAATAAGCAGAATAGTAGAAAAATACTTATCAGCTAAAAGCACTGCAAAACAAAACAATAGGTTATGTGCTGGCGACCCTTAACAGCGAAAACCTTTCGTGAAAAAGATAATACAATTTCTATAAAAAAAAAAACCTTCATGATATATATATTTGGATGTTGCTTTTTTTTTGCCCTAAACCCTATAATGAAATTTTCAAATTGTGTTGTTTGTAACTATAATAAGTCGGTTAAAAAAAAAAAGTATAAAAAATACTGAGGCAATTTTTTTTTTTTGTGTTTTTGGTTGTAACGCTAGAAAGCCTGTGGCTTGGTAGAAGACAAGACAAAGGATAAAAAAAAAAAAAAGTTGGCTCTAAACGACAAGCCTCGAAACGCTTAGAAAAACACGCACAGCAAGACCTTTTACAAAGGTAGACAAAATATAATTTTGTCTATGTTAAAGTGGACAAAGATAAAAAATAGTAAAATTTGTCTACCTGCCACTCTTGTCTCATTTTTCTTATTTGTTTATATGCCCACTACTCTTTAAGGAAGTGGTGAGTCTTGTTTTCTAAAAAGAAAAAAATCCCCCCAAAGAGTAACAAATAAGAAAAAGTTTTAATCAATTTTAAATAGTAAAAAGTTAGTGCATGCTATAGTTTAAACTGAGTTATAATGAAAGTTCTGTTTCCTTGGTTGTACTGTTGATAAATATATTTGTTTTTCAAAGTTACAAGAACTTCTCATTATATCGGTATTACCCTATTAAGAAATTGATAATCATCATTGCTGACTTGATCTCTAGTTATGTGAGTTATATGACTCAAATATAATTATTTAAACATCACCGATTATTTCAATTGCTTTTCTTAATCATTCAATCAAGAGTACTACTAAATCATTCATTTATCTTTGATAAAAAATAAGAGTACTTTGGTTGGAAATATTATGGGAACCTAACAAAATGCATGTTGTGTGGGAAAAAAAAAGTCGCATGATTATTCGAAAGTGATGGTAATATCCGATTATTTCAAAAGTAGAGAAACTGTAGCGAAAAACGATTCAAAGTCCGAAAAGATCAAAAAATTGGAAAAAAAAAAAAACGTAATGGGCCCGAGGAAAAAATATCAAAACATTAGAACTTTCTCATTGGATTACGAACTTGCTGCCCAAAAAAAAAAAAAAAAACCCCAACACAGTGTGAAGATTTCAGCAAAATAATACGTAATTTAAATAAAAAATACGAAAGGAATCAACTGTCTTTTTGCTCTCAAAATCGTAATTGTTAAAACAACTTTCAAGAATCAAAATCAATAAAGTGTTATACATTTCTTTTTTTTTTTTTCTTTATTCAACTTAAACTTATTGTTACAAAGACAACAAGAGTAAAGAAAAAAAAATTTCTTTTTGATATATTTTAATTTAGTTTTTTTTATTTTTTTTGAAGAATATATATAAACTGTAGATCTGTATTCAATTCCAACTTCCTTTGAAAAGTTTCAACATTGTTTTTTTATCTTTTGAAATCTTTAAAGGGGAGCCAATAAAACATAACCAAAAATCGTGTTTTTAATATATATATTTTTTTGGTCTCCTTTGCTAAATCAGAAGAAAAAATACAACTGAATTACTCTTTAATTCACAAATAAACTCCTTTAAAAAAAAACATTATAACCAAAACAGTAAATAATCAATTATATACAAAATGGCTGATAGATTATTAGATATTGCTAACCAATTAAGCGAAAAACAAAATGCTTCTGTTGAATCATTCGAACCTGCCAAATCCCCTTCAATCGGTATGACTAACTCATCTGTTATTGATGGCCAAGTTGACCCTGAAAAGAAACCATTGAGAGTGTCTGTTATCGGTGGTGGTAACTGGGGTACCACCATTGCCAAGGTTGTTTCTGAATCTGCCTTGGAGTATCCTACCCTGTTTGATATCAATGTCAGATGGTGGGTTCATGAAGAAGACATTGTTTACAAAGGTGAAAACCACCCTGCTAAAATCTCCTATATCCTAAACAACTTCCACGAAAATGTCAAGTATTTACCTGGTGTTAGATTGCCAGATAACTTGCATGCCACCGGAAACATGCTGGAAGCCATTGAGGAATGTGACATTTTGGTCTTCAATGTTCCCCACCAGTTCTTGGGCTCAATCATTGACACCCACATCACCCCTATTCTGAAGGAAAAGTCCCAGGAAATGGGTAAAGAGGCCTCCTTCAGAGGTGACCTTGTTGCTAGACACTGTATTGCCATATCATGCTTGAAGGGTTTCCACATCAACCTTGAGGACCCTAAGAACTTGCAAATTCAACTGTTGTCTGACTTCATTGACAGCAAGTTGAACATCCCTACTGGCTCCTTGTCTGGGGCCAACTTGGCCTCTGAGGTTGCCAAGGAAAACTTCTCCGAAACCACCATATCATTCCCTCCAAGATACGTCACCGACAAGGACCACATCTCCGTCAAGTGTAACTCTATTGCCCACCCACACGATCCAAAGATCTTGAAGACACTGTTCCACAGACCATACTTCCATGTCAGAGTCATTGACGATGTTGCCGGTGTCAGTGTTGCTGGTGCTTTGAAAAACATTGTTGCTCTTGCCTGTGGGTTTGTCAAGGGTCTAGGCTGGGGTGACAACGCTGCTGCTGCCATCCAAAGAATCGGTCTGCAAGAAATCACCAAGTTTGGTATCAAGTACTTCCCTGCATCCAAGATGGAAACATACTACGTTGAGTCAGCCGGTGTTGCTGACCTGATCACCACCTGTAACGGTGGTAGAAACGTCAAGGTTGGTAAAAGATACGCTGAAATGTTCTTGGAAGGCAACAGAAACATCAACATCGGAGAATTGGAAAAGGAGGTTCTAAACGGCCAATCTGCTCAAGGTATCATCACCTCTGAGGAAGTCAACCAATGGTTGGAGTTCAAGAACGAAACCCACGAATTCCCATTGTTCTCCTGTGTCTACAAGTGTCTCTTTGAAAAGGCCGACTTGACTGAAATCCCTTCCATGCTGGATACAGAGTAATTCATATTTTTGAAATATATCTTTTGTTTTTTATTTCTCCTCACTTTCAATTGTATCGCTTTCCAATACCTTTATTATAAATATATATGCTTACGAAATATTTTTTGTTTTTTTGTAAAAACTTTTTGAAAAATAAAAAAATTAATACCAAAACAAAAGATACAAGTTTTTCTATATGTGTATTGCTATATATTACATGAGTTATTTTATTCAATCAACAAAAAAAAAAGAGAAAAAAGAATTGGTCATTATTATTTACTTATAAGCTTCATCAACTTCCTTTTGAACTGCAGCCAAAATCTTCTTTCTTTGTAGCTTCTGGGCAGAAGTGACAAAGCCTGAATCTGGAGTCCACTCACCATCAAATAATACAACATTCAAGATCAACTCAATACCAGCCAATCCTTGGGACTTACCTGTTTTCAACAACTCTTGCAAAACAGCATCCGTCAACTTAGAGTCATGCAAGACTTGGGGCAAATCATCCTCGTCCTTGATCAAGCCCAGTTCAATGGCCTTTTCGGCACACTTTTTTTGGTTTGGCACAGCAATACCAACCGGCTTGACCTTGCTTTGATCAGCATACACACAGATGTTGTCTATGTATGCATTGGATCTGTAAATGGACTCCAACTTTTCAAGGGCAATGTACTCTCCGTTCATTGTCTTGACCAAGTTCTTCTTTCTATCAATGATCTTTAATTGACCAGTGGAGGTCCAGTATCCAATATCACCAGTCATGAACCACTTTTCATTCGTCTTTTCATCATAGTGGATGGCGTTCTTGGTTTCAGTTTCGTTGTGGTAGTACTCTTCCAAGACAGGACCTCCACAGATCCAAACCTCACCTTGGTTGTCCTTGGCAAAGTATCCCAACTCCTCAGCATCAACCAACTTGACTTTGATGGCACCTGTTAACTGTCCACAAACACCATACTCAAAGTTGTTTGGAGACAAAATGGCCGTATTGGCAACAGTTTCAGTTAACCCATACCCAATCAACATTGGTCCGATCAATGTGGTGATGAACTCTTGGGCATCATGGGACAATGGAGATCCACCGTTCAACATCAGTCTTATGTTGCCCCCAGTGGCCTGCTTGACCTTTTTAAAGATAACATTGGATATGATGCCTGGCACAATAGGGATTCTGTACTTATCACACTTGACTTTTGCATGGTAAGCAGCCCAAAAAATCTTTTGTGTCATTGGTGGCTGCTTGGCAATTTGTCCCAAGATACCCTTTCTTACTTGTTCCCAAACAGCAGGCACACCAACCATGATTGTTGGCTTGAAGGCCTTCATGTCACCCTCACAGTTTCTGACTGAAGCATCGGACAATGTCTTTACACCGGCATAACCCAAGATACCACCCCAATAAAAGGTGATCAACTCAAAGGCCAACTCAAAGATGTGTGCCAGCGGCAAAAAGGTAATGATTCTATCTTTTTCGTTCACAATAGATTTATCAATAACATTGGAGATACCACCCAACCCAGAAACAATGTTCTTGTGGGACAAGACTACACCCTTTGGCTCACCGGTTGATCCAGAGGTGTACATAATGCATGAGATGTCTTGTGGGGTTGGTGGGTGAACATCAATGACATCCTTGTGTTCAAGACCCAAGGCAATGACATCTGGCATGCTGATGATCTTGATGTCTGGTCTTAGCTCCTTGATCTTTTCACACGCTTCGAAGGCGCTCTTGTACATCTTTCCATTTTGTCTCTTGTCCTCCTTGTCAATTTTTTCGGAATGAACAATGAACTTGATGCTGTCACACTTTTGAACAGGAACCAATAGCTTTTCCAATAAGGCATTGTCAGTGAAAATCAACTTGGATTTGGTTTGGTTGATGGAGTGGATCAATCCAGACTCACCCAAGGTGTCGTATGCTGTGGCAACAGTCAATGCTTGGGATTGAGCTGCCAAGTAAGTCTTCATCCACTTGTCGGAGGTAGATGCAAATATGTGGACCTTGTCACTGCTATGTGGCTCCAAACCTAACTTAATGAAACCCTTACCATAGTTGGTGAATAAATCCAATAACTCTTGACCCTTTTCGTACTTGTAATCGCCCAACTCGTAGTATAGCCAGGTCTTTTTGTTTTCAACGTCCTTTCCGTTGATTTTCTTAATCAAAGTCTTTTCTTCTTCATGTATATCAATTAGCTTTCTATAGGCCATAACATCCTTTCTTTTGTTCTTTTCTAAACATTCAACAATGTATTCATAGACCGTGTTAGCTTTCATGTTGGCCGGTCTTTCAAGAACTTGCTTGTTGTTTTCATAGAAGATGTGGCTGTTGACTCTTTCGGCAGTTTCGCCTGGGTTCTTTGGTTCACCTAAGGGAACGTTAACTAATCTGGCCATTACTTGGACGTTATGTATGATGTTTTTTTTGGTTTATTAACTACTAGTAATATTAGAGTTAGAGAGTAGTTTATTAAAAAGATACTTTAATAATCTTTTAGTGTGTATCAATATAAAAAACAAAATTGAAAAGATGTTTATTAACACAATAAATTTATAGTGTAATCGTCCTTGACTTCTTTTTTTTTTCTTTTTTAAATGGTTTAACGGGTATACTTTTTCACACCAAAAAAACAAAAAAAAAAAGTAGAATAAAAAAAAAATTTTTTTTCTAGAGAATTCTTCTATTTTGCGTTTTCCTTATGGAGTTATACTACAAGCACTGTTAGATTAGGTAATGTTTACGTTTTGGACAGTGGGATTAGTATAAAAACAGTTCTTAGTTTAAGATATGATGACTTATCTCTATATTGGTTTTCTTCAATGGGAGGGGGTGTTTAGGGGTTTTTGAAGATTAATGCTTTATAAGTCTATTGTTGATTCATACACTTAGCTTATATACAGTCATTTGTTACTTTCATAGATCAATGATAACATCGTTCACTATTAATCAATAAACGTCATGTTTAAAAAAAATAGTATCAACAAGTAGACGAAACTTCTTATCTCTGTATTCACTTTAGCAGTAAATAGCTTGTGAAATACTCAAAAAAGACAAATAGAGATTCAAATTGTTGATACTTTTTTTTTCCTTTTTTTTTTTTTTTGTATTTTTAAAAAATAAAAAACAACACTCCACTTGTGGTTTTCTTATCTTTTGATCATTTAACGAAAAGGGGATAACCATTCATAAGCAAATGTTCCTGTATTGAAAAGCATAAAGCCGTTTTCTCTCTCTCCTCATATTCCATACAATTGCTTGTACTGGATATAAGCTAATTTGAGAATCTAAACTTGTTTTATACTCTGATGGGATATCACTTTATCTCTAATTCAATTAAAGGTCTCCCGATAAGGAGATTTGAGAAACAAAACGGAAAAAGACCTTCTATCGGAATTAAGGGTTTAAAAACAACATTGAACGCACATTCTGCTTTAAAGTCATTTTTCTTGTATTTTCTGTGTTCCGATTTGCCCCTTCTTTTGCTGTGAGCCCATATGTGGTATTTTTTTCTCTGTCTTCTTTTTCAATTAATACATCAACTAAAATATGTTGAAACCATATAACAATCCTTTATAATTCAACTATATAATGGTGTGGATTCCCTTCTTTAGCTCATCTAAGCCTATTGATAATCAACAACATGCTCCAGATAGAAAGTCTAGGAAACTCTGCTGGGAAAAAAGAGACGAGTTCTTTAACTGCTTAGATAAAATCAACATTTTAAACTCATTGGATCCTAAGAACCTTAAAGCTGTCAAGGATAATTGTTCAAGCGAAAAATCAGAGTTTGAGTTCAACTGTGCAACATCCTGGATTGAATACTTCCAAGAGAAAAGAGTAGCTGAATACAAAAAACAAATGGTAATAAAAGAATCCAATGAGTCTTTTAAGTAAAACTATCGTATACAGTTTTTCTTTAGCTAATGAACAACACCTGTAAATATACCCTTAGTGCACTAAATGTATCTCATAACATACACAATAAAGGAACAGTTAAGGTACTGTATATAAATTAGGTACCCATCTGGAAATAAATATTTGAATATTATATATAACTTTTTTTTGTTTTTTGTTTTTTTTTTTTTGGAAATCATTAATTATTGTTATTTCAATATGTAATATATACTAATGTGTTTCATAAATAAACCATGGCATTAAACAGTCACGGTGACTGTTTTAGTTCTTGTTGATGTACTTTTTGCATGGTCATGATGCTCTCTTTTGGCATTTGAAAATGAATTTGAGGACCCACCACTTCCAGCCTTGAAAACATTGATCACAGCCTTTTTATGGTTTTTGGCAGTGACCACACAGAAGTTGGATTCACTACCTCCAGGACCAGTCACCTCATTTAAATCATTTTTTGATGGATCGATGGAGCAAGGCAATCCTTCACAGTCACCATCTGAGCAAGTAATACTGATCCCAAAGCTTGGCTTTTTGTCTTTGTATGGAGATGAGTCCTCAAAGTAAACAGGATTCCAGCCAATCTTGACATAAGTGCTTCCACTGTCATCCATGTTGGCTCCTGCAACGTATGGCGACCAGTTACCCCACGGATGGGCTGTTGACCCCCAAACACATCCATCTGATGTTGATACACCTGGAGGATTTATGTAGTAGTGAGCAGCTGTTTTTGCCCAGTACTCAGTTCCTGGCACAGCAATCACTTGTGAGGAGCCAGCATCAACATTAGTGGGAATGAGCATTTCCTCATTTCCAGGCAGCACTGTTTGGCAAAAGGCAACATTGGAACTCATCTCGTTATTAACTGAAACTGTGCCCTTGCCGTTATAGCAGTAGCCCTTTCCTTGGTTTTTCAGTTGTATTTGACCAGTGCTACTACAGTAGATACCACCTCTCAATGATGACGGGTAGCCCTCATAGGAGGTGACTGAAGAGTCAAACTGTGCCATCAGCATCCCTGGCTCACAGGCATACGGACACCACGAGTCATATGTACATGCCTGATCACTGTGCATCGCATACCCTTTGTTCAATCCCGACTTTCCAACAGCCACGACACCAGCACCATTTGATATAAAGGGGCAAGTGCCTCCTGATGATGATCTTTTAAATAAGTTAGCCAGTGGCTTCCCCTCAATGCTCATTTTGCCTCTGATGTCCTCCTTTCCTAATGCTTTCAAGTGTTCATAATCATTGGGAGCATGAACGTTTTTTGTATCATCTCTTTTCTTCATGTTGGTCAAATCACTCAAGCCGATGCTATATATATTTTCCAAAATAAAAGATAGAAATATTAGTACTGTTTTTATCATTTTTTAGCCTTATTGGGGAAATCTTTATAGTTTACTTAACTTTTAAAACAACAAAATATGGCAGTAAGCTCATAGAAGTAGAAGTTATATATAAAGAAAAACTTGTTTTCTTCACAATTGAGAGAAAACAAATAAATGATCTCAAAAGAGAACTTTTTCACATGAAATTATTTTAAAACAGAATGAGTCGTTTAACATAAATAGTCTGGTTTAAAAGTAAATGATTATTAATATTTTATTCACCCTTTAAAAATAGATATTTACAAGTATAAATTCTCCTAAGAGAAAAAAAAAAGAAAATAATATTGTTCCCTTTAAAAAATATATAAAAGTTGATTAAACCTTCTTTTCAAAAAAAAAAAAAATTAATAATGATAATTGTGTTTAACTAATAGAGAAATATGTGCATTCTTTTTTTTTTTTTTTTTGACACTTTTCAAAAGCAAAAAATAAAAGGGGGGACAATCTATGGATAAAATCTGTATGAAATTGTGCACTTCTTCTGCAAGTAAATTTGTAGAATAATTCTGAATCTTTATTCAGTCGTAATAAGCAAATAGTGGTTGACGACTACATCTTTATGGCCTTACAAACTTTTACAGTATGAGTCGCCATTAAAATAATCATTGATAAAAAACTATCACAATGGGATTGACTACTTCAATCTGAAATATGTCTCTGTTGAAAGAAGTAGATAAACTCGATCTTTCTAATCTAGTGTATGCCTTCTCACAAAAAAGAAAATGAGAACAAAGAGACGCATACATCAAATACACTTGATAGTGAGCCTTCTTGTTTTAATAATGATATATAATGATAATGGTCTCTGATCTTCAACGCTATATGTTTCTTCTTTTTAAGTAAAGAATCACATACACAACATTGTAGAATTTCAGTAAACATGAGCAAAATTTGATTGTTCTACTGATATACAGAAAGCATTTAGCAGCAACTACTTGTAGATCATAAGAGAACCAAGAATGACAATCCTATAACCCCAGCATAAATGATGACCTTCTTTTTTTTTTTGTCTTTTGAATTCCACATAAGTGTTGCCTTCTTAAATGTATTATTAACATGCATAGGCTCATCCTTTCTTAAATCTAAGAGAGAGTTTCCTTTGTCTAAAATACCACATGAAAAATGAACAAATAACCTCTCGGGTTCATTTATTTAAACTTCTTTCAGAGGTTAAGGCTTTTTCATTTGGGGAAAAAAAACTACCAGTTAATTTGCTTACACCCCCTCATAAGAAGTTAAACATTAATAACCTTATAGTGTGGTTATATCCGGTTCGTTTCTGAGAAAAAAAGATTAAAAAAAAATACGAGTATCCCCAAAAAAAACAACAAAATCTTCAAAAAGAAATTCAATTTGCCACATAGATCCCTATATAATAAGCTTTTATTTGATCAACAACTTCAATAAAAAGACAACCAAACAGAATATATTATACCGTTACTAGAATTAAGATAAAAAGTTAATTTAATACCTATTATATTTTGACTACTTGCAATTCTACCTCAAATATAGCTACCAAAAGATGAAAATATCAAGTAAAGAAATAAGAATAGCTTCATTGCTACTCCTAGATACGATATTCTTCTTTATAGAACTAATAGTGGGATACTCTGTTCACTCCTTGGCCTTGATTGCCGATTCATTCCATATGTTCAATGACATCATCTCTCTTATCATTGCCTTGTGGGCGGTTAAGGTTTCAGAAGCACAGCAACCAGATGCTAACTACACATATGGTTGGAAAAGAGCTGAAATTCTAGGTGCTTTAGTCAATGCCATTTTTCTGATAGCCTTGTGTGTTTCCATCTTTATAGAGGCTGTTCAAAGATTCTTTGAGCCTCAAGAGATAGGCAACCCAAAGCTTGTGCTTAGTGTTGGTATTGCTGGTTTAATTTCTAACTTTGTTGGTTTGATCTTGTTCCATGAACACGGTCATGGTCATTCTCATTCTCATGGTGGCGCATCTGACTCTTCTCCTCAATTTGAGGATCTGGAAACTCACGGGCATGACCACTCTCATGCTAGCATCAGTATCAATGACATAATGCCAGACACAATTGTACACAGAGCCTCTAGAGCTCTGGGAACAGTACCATCTTTTTCAGCAGAACATGAGTCTTTATTAGTCAATGACACCAAGTCTAACTATGGAAGTCATGAATCAGGACACACCCATGCACAGAGCCATGAAGATCATTTAGAAGACTTGGATCATCAAGTTAAAAAATCATCAGGCAGCTTGAACATGCACGGTGTCTTCCTTCATGTTTTAGGTGATGCTTTAGGTAATGTTGGTGTTATTCTAAGTGGTCTTTTCATTTGGAAAACAGACTACTCATGGAGATTCTACTCAGACCCTGTTGTTTCCTTATTCATCACTGTTATTATTTGTGCCTCTGCCATTCCTCTTTCTACCAAGGCATGCAAGATTTTGTTGCAAGCAACTCCTTCAGACGTCAATGCTGATTTGGTCAAGGCTCAAATCTTGAAGATCAAAGGTGTGTACTCCGTTCATGACTTTCACATCTGGAATCTCGATGAATCCTTCAGCATTGCCTCCTTGCATGTGGAAATCAAATGCTCTCCGGATGAATATATGTTGATTGCAAAGAAGATCAGAAACATCTTCCACAAATTTAATATCCACTCTGCCACTGTCCAGCCAGAGTTTTTGGATGACTCTGCCTTTGGTGCTGACAATAAACTGAGATTTTCTAGACTTGCAGGTGGTGGTGTGAGTTACGAAGAGGATTCCTCTAATGCCGATACAGGCAATGGTGATGTCAATATCAGTGATAGAAAAAACAGTAAACAAAGCTTGGCCGGTGAATATGGGGTCACCACATTGGATACAGGTTGTTTGGTTGATGAAGCTTCAAACTGTAATGCAGACTCGTGTTTAAGCTAGTTTGTTCACACATCATAAAATTCCATTAAATATTTCAAATAGCATAATCTTTAGTCTGTATATTAGTATTTTAATGATGTTCTTGTTTTGAAGAATTGATGAGCTCACGTGAATATGTGGCTGCTTCTCTTTTTTCTTTCTTTTTTTTTTTTTTTTGAGTGAGAGAAAAAAAAAAATTAGTAAAAAAAGTCTCCTTATCTTTGAAAAGCTACATTCTAGAAAATCACAAACATGTAATTTATTTTTTTAAACAAAAATGAAAAACAAGGGGAATGTGATGATTAACGGCCACAAAAAAAAAAATGAAACGGTATATAAATAATATATGCAAATGACTTCAATTCCTATATAAACACATCTATCTTTGATCTCATACATTCATGTGTATTCCTAATTGATGTTTTCTTCAATTAGAGTAAAGAAAAATTATATCACCTTTATACTCAAACCAGTCCATCACACAAATTCCCCTCAAAGCACTACCATTTCTTTGATATCAGATAACAAAAATTTATCGTTAACTATTTGTGAGATACTAAAATATATTTAAAAAAGAAATTTTTAATAAACAAAAATGTCTTCTGTAACCGAAATTCCAGCTGCTGTTGAATCTACCTCAAACGAGCACTTACACTTCAAGGTTATTGACCACTTAAACACCTATCCATTGGTTCAACAAACTAATGAATTTGTTTCCAAGTTGCCAGTTACTAGAATTGCAGTTGCCAATGCCAAGCCATTTTTAGAAAGCAAAATTGTTTCTGCTCCATTGAACATGATCAAGCCTGTATCTGATGTTGTTGACAACCTGGCCGTTAAGTCTTTAGTTGCTCTGGAAAAAGTTATTCCAAGCTTAAAGACTAAGACCTACCAAAGATTGGGAGAAGAGTTCATGATGCCATACAACTTCACTAAGAGCACCATCAACAAGGGTGTATCTGAAGTTACTGACTTTACTGCCACTTATGCTTACGAACCATTACACAACAACGTTATCAAATTCAGAAAGTTCTACAACGAAAAGATCTACGACACCAAGGGAAAGCCATTGATTAGAGGATCCTTGGATTCATTTGTTGCTCCAGTTAACGAGAAGTTGGAAAGCATAATTAAGTCATACTTACCAGATGGATCTGAAGTTTCCAAAGACGGATTTTCCAATGAAATTGACAGATCTTTTGCCTTGTTAGGCAATGCTGTATCCAGAGCTGTTCCTGTTACCGAGAAGAAAGCCACTGATGTTATTATGGCTCCATGCAACTACACTTCCCATGTCATTGATGTCTTCAACACCAACTTGGACAAGGAAGAAAGTTTATCTATCAAAAACTCTTTCAATGCCACCAAGACTTCTGTTGCTGAATTGGAAAAGGAAATTGTTGCTTGTGTCAAGGAGCATGCTCCTTCATTTTCAAACAAAAGTGTATCAATTTCACCAGAGGAAACAGCAGCTTAAAGACCAAATTTTAGTTGCAATTTATTTTTGAAATTAGTAGGAAGTAAGAAAAAAAATATAACAAATGAAGTCAATAATAATAGAATTTTAAAATCATCAATATTTTTTTAGAATTTTATTTTTTTTTTAGATTTTTTTTTTTTTTTGAACTTTTGATGATCTATTTGATTAATTTAAATATAAAATATCAAGTGTGATTTTATCAATGTTTGTTATTATATCATTCATAGTAAAGGTTTTAGTTTCTTTGTTTATATTTATTTGAGAATAGTAGATTACTGTAATAACGAAACGGAAAAATTACAAAAATATTCTTAAGCTTTTAATTAAAGTATTGCAATGTGACTAATGAGATCCTTCTACTTGAAAGTTAGAATACAGCAAGAGACAAAAGAAATGTGTATTACTTTGGTTGTTTATCCGCTTCTTTAGTTAAACAAAAATTGGAAATTCTATTTGATTACAATATCGTTATCATTTAGGTTGTTTTCTTTAATTGATGTACGTTTATAATCAATTTTTCAAGTGGATATGTTTTAAGATACCTTGATTAACAACCCCTGCCAAAATGCTAATGCGATGGAGTTTTTATCTGTTTAATAGATGTTGATCTCTTTGGAGGTTTAAAAAGAATATATCAATTAAACAGGTAGTTTTTATTTGAAGTTAATTATATAATATTCTCTTAAGTTTTTTAAAATTAGATTGAAATAGTATTTTTTGATGAACCGTTATTTTTTGAAAAAAAAATAGTTAAACAGACCGATATGATTACTCTTTTGTTGTTTTGTTTAATCATATGAGCCACAGACTGTAGTAATAAAATATGTAGCAATTTTTTTATGTTACCAAATTGGGAAACCATATAAGTTTTTTTTGCTATTTTTCAATTCCGGTAATTTTTTTTTTGAAAAGAAAACAAAATGGATTTATTCATGTATTTTCAATTCGGATATAGGAATAACATCAGTATGAATTTTTTTTAAGAAGCAAAAAAAATTATTATTTTTAAATCAGTTTTTGTCTTATTCCATGCAAAATACGCGTAGCAAATATACTATATTCGCCTAATAAGGTAAAAATATCTTAGGTGCGAAGATGCAAAAAAAAAAAGCAAAAATAAAAAAAACATATATTACATTTTTTTGAAAAAATTACTCTTTTGGGTAAATGTAGGGTTTTTCTGGAGACAAACATGATGAAAAAAAAAGTTTCTCCTTTAATCTTAGCATTTTTCTGCTTGGCTCACAATCTTCTCTGTTTCTTTTTGGTAGTGGGTATCTGCTACAACGAAATTTAGCAGGAGATTTACTTGTCCTAACGTACTTTTTTTCTTTTTGTTATTCTGAAGTCCTGCATTTTTTGTTTTCCTTTTCTTCAAAAACTTTGTCAGTAAAAATACTGTAGAGTTTCAAAGTGTATGACAGAGAAATCAATTGGTGATTATATTTTCAATACAATTATTGCTCAAAAGTAAAGTAATTAAACAACAAAGAAACAAGAAATACCACCAACTCACATCGATTAAAAAGTATGTAAGATGACCTATAGAAGTCATTAGTGATAGCACGCGCGTGTGTGTGTTTATACAAGTAATGAACATGTTTTATGGAGTAACTAAGAATACACACCAATATCAAGAAAGATTAACCTAAGAATATACAAGACATAGAAGAAAATGTACCATACAAATCATCTCTCTTTTCTGTACAGATAGTATTTTGTTATTGCACTTAAGGAAACCTCAGAGAAAATATATCGATAAGTCAAGTGGAATATTTGAAAACAGCAAGTACTGCACTTGGGAGTTTTATTTCCAATTAGTTTGTTTGGATAGAGGACTTATAAAAATAGATATAAGATTGAGTTTTCTGAATATCACCAATAAAGAATGAATTATCATAATAGGAGGGTTTTAATACATCTTATAGGAAGTACTTACGATACAAGAGGTCATAGAATCAAGAAAAATGTAGAATTGACACACTTTAATGTAGTAACACGGCAAAAGACTGGAAATAGTAGTTGACATGACTAATCTATAGAACTCTGAAATGAATAACCTTCAAAATCAAAGCTTAATATGTTTTTAAGACTCTCATGATCAAAACGACACGATGATATAAAAAATAAATGAAATCTACCAGTGAATGAAAACTGCCGAATTTGTGGTAAACTCAAGTATTCCAATATCAAGTATCCCTATTTCAAAATGAATGAGCAATCATCTTTTTAATGTGGTCAAACTATAGATAGAGTAACGTAAAGTGGGTAATTCTAAGTTTCCTTCTTTTTAAGGTTGGATGTAAAAGTTTCTTCATAAACATTCTGTATACACAGCTAACCCTAAGTACCAACACAACAAATATTTTTACTAACAATTTACCATAAATATACCTATTTCAATGAAAAATCAAACAATAAAATTATAAACAGTGGCTCTTTTCAAAGAATATCAAGTTATTGGTAGATCCTTACCAACTGAATCTGTTCCTGAACCAAAATTGTTTAGAATGAGAATCTTTGCTCCAAATGAAGTTGTTGCCAAGTCTAGATATTGGTACTTCTTGACCCAATTACACAAGGTCAAGAAAGCTAGTGGTGAAATCGTCTCCGTTAACGTCATCAACGAAGCTCACCCAACTACCGTCAAGAACTTCGGTATCTGGGTTAGATACGACTCCAGATCTGGTACCCACAACATGTACAAGGAAATCAGATCTTTATCTAGAGCTCAAGCCGTTGAATCTTTATACCTAGACATGGCTGCCAGACACAGAGCCAGATTTAGATCTATCCATGTCTTAAAGGTTGTTGAATTGGAAAAGACCACCGATGTCAAGAGACCATACGTCAAGCAATTCTTGGCCAAGGATTTGAAGTTCCCATTACCACACAGAATCACCAAGTCTGAAAAGATCTTCTCTTACACCAAGCCATCCACTTACTACTAATTGTGTTGTTCAAAGAGGAAAGAAAATAGAGAGAAAGTTTTCTTAGACTATATACAATTTCTATTTTTTATAACATCATAAACGAGTTACAGAATCAATATAAATATCATTTTATTATTAATTTTTTTTTTTTTTTTTCATTTAAACTAACAATTTTGATTGTTCGCCGTAGTAATAGTTTCGGAGTTAGTATTTGTTTCATATGGGTTTAATTAAAAACTTTGATATGTTTCTTCCACAGGGGGTTTTTTTTTTGGCCTTTCAAGTATATTTCATCAGGTTTCTTTTTTTCATATATATTTTTGCCGCCAATTTTCGGTGGATGCTTTGCGCTTTGTTGTTTTTTTTTTCTAGTATTTTATTTTGAATATGATAGATTAACAATTGATTTCTCACTTAATGATGAATGTAGAGAATATTTAGCATATCCCTAAAGAACCCCCAGAAGGTATTAGACTTTAGCTATCTGCTCTTTCTCTATAAAAAAAAAACTACAACTCTATAAGGTTGATTTATAAAAGTGTATATAAAGTACTATGACTGCTGAATCCTCTCCACATGTTCCCATGACGAACATAAAGTTTAAATCACATGAGCTTTTCGGTAAATACATAACCAAACATGAACTTCCAAGAAAAATATTTCACAGCTCAATCGGATTTATCACAATTTACTTATACACACTAGGATACGACTATACAAAAATAGCCAGTGTGTTAACCATAGCATTTGTTGTTATTTTGACATTAGACATAGTTAGACTAAACTGGCATGGATTCAACTGGTTGTACTGTAAGTTCGTTGGTATGCTAATGAGACCTTCAGAAATCAATAAGCTCAACGGTGTTCTTTATTACATCCTAGGTTTGATATTCAGCTTTGGGTTTTTTCAAAAAGACATATGTTTAGTAAGTGTCATGCTTTTGAGTTGGAGTGATACTGCTGCATCTACATTTGGTAGAAAATACGGACATCTAACTCCAAAAATTGCTAGAAATAAATCATTAGCAGGCTCCTTAGCTGCTTTTATAGTCGGTGTGATAAGTGTATATCTAACCTATGGGTACTTGTTGCCAGCTTACCCACAACTGAACTCAGAGCAAGATATTAAGTGGCATCCTGAATCTTCGCGTTTTTCTTTGAACCAAATAAGTTTGTTAGGTGGTTTTGTAGCTAGTTTCAGTGAAGGTATAGACATTTATAATCTTGATGATAATTTAACTATTCCTGTTTTGTCATCGTTGTTTTTTGCTTTTGTTACTTCTTTCTAAATTATTTATAGATATAGCCTTTCTTAAACATTTTTTCTCTTTTTTTTAAGTATTAATCTTCTGTTTCTTTTTTGTCGGTAAAGTATCGTCTTTGATGTTTTTATTGTTTGTTTCTAACCTATTTGATTAAAGTTTAAGTGCTTTACCTTTTCAGCTATGAACAGTCATGTGACTGCACATCCGGCAAAGTGCTGCTTTTGTTTTTCTTTGCTATTCCATTTTTTTTTTTTTCTTTTTCTTATTTGTCACAACCCATTTACTCAACTTCCTAATTGGGAGACTTTTTCATAATTACCTTTTTTGAGTTTAAAAAAAATTTTCCCTAGTCAAGCATGAAATAACTAGAGGTTTTTGTTTTTCTTCGCTTTATTCGTTGAATTTGCTAGTAAATTATAATGAAAAATTTCTTTTTTTTTTTTTTTCTCTTTTTTTAATAATTTCTCAATACAATGAATTATCAATGATTTAGAATTAGAATGGACTCATTAATAGGTTTACATTATTTTATCATTTACCTTTTGAGAAGAAATTAATTAAAAACCAGAACTGAAAACTTATAAATCTCTTCTTTCTTGTGTCTTTACCATTTGAATAACTACCATTTAACTCAAATTAGAACATTTGTGAATTTGTAAATTTAATTGGAAATCGAATATCTTTAATTGCCCAAATTATTCATAAACAACATTAAGTATCAATTCTGCACTATAATTAATACCCAAGCTTAAACAATGTCCTATATTTTAACTGAAACTCCAGCTGGTTATGCCATTTTAAAGGCTACTGACAAAAAGATCCACAAATCTTCTTCTATCATTGAAGACCTAAACACTCCTGAAAAGGTTATTTCAAACTTCAAGATCGAAGCTTTCACCAAGTTCACTACTGCTGCCAACGCCTTAGAAGAAGCCAATAGTATCATTGAAGGTAAAGTTTCTCCATTATTGGAAGGTGTCTTAAAGGAACTAAAGGAGAAGTCTGACAAAAAGGCTAACTTGATTATTTCTGAAACTAAATTGGCCAACTCCATCAACAAGTTGGACTTAAACTTCAAGATCATCTCTGATGCTGCCACTTTAGACATTCAAAGAGCCATCAAGGAAAACTTACCATCTTTGTTACCAGGTTTATCTTCAACTGACTTAGACAAGATGTCCTTAGGTTTAGCTCACTCCATTGGTAGACATAAATTGAAATTTTCTTCAGACAAAGTTGATGTCATGATCATCCAAGCTATTGCATTACTAGATGACTTAGACAAGGAGTTAAACACATATGCCATGAGATTAAAAGAATGGTATGGTTGGCACTTCCCGGAATTAGCTAAGATTGTTGTTGATTTTGTTGCTTTTGCCAGAATCGTTTACACTGTTGGTTTGAGATCCAACATTTCTGAAGCTGATTTATCCACCATTCTGCCAGAAGAATTAGAAGACAAGGTCAAGACTGCTGCTGAAGTTTCCATGGGTACTGAAATTACTGAAATTGATTTACTAAACTTGAAGGACTTAGCCTTCCAAGTCATTGAATTTTCCAAATACAGAGAACAATTATCTAACTACTTATCTAACAGAATGAAGACCATTGCTCCAAATTTGACCAATTTGGTTGGTGAATTAGTTGGTGCCAGATTAATTGCCCACTCTGGTTCATTAACCAACTTAGCTAAATCTCCAGCTTCTACTATCCAAATTTTAGGTGCTGAAAAGGCCTTGTTCAGAGCCTTGAAGACGAAGCACGATACACCAAAATACGGTTTACTATACCATGCTTCTTTAGTCGGTCAAGCTCAAGGTAAAAATAAAGGAAAGATTGCTAGAGTTTTGGCTGCCAAGGCTGCTGTTGCCCTAAGATACGATTGTCTGGCTGAAGACAGAGATGATGCTGGTGAAATCGGTATTCAATGTAGAGAAAAGGTTGAAAAGAGATTGAGTATGTTAGAAGGTAAGGTCATCAAGACTGTCAAGAGCAGCAAGCAAGATAAAAAGATTTCCACCAAGGATGCCAAGGAATATAACAACGATGCTGATGCCGTTGCTGTAGAAGAAGTTGCTGAACCATCTAACAAGAGAAAAAGAGATGACAGCGATGACGAAGAAAAGGAAGTCAAGAAGGCCAAGAAGGAGAAGAAGGATAAAAAAGAAAAGAAGGAGAAGAAAGAGAAGAAAGAGAAGAAAGATAAAAAAGAAAAGAAGGATAAAAAGGAAAAGAAAGAAAAGAAGGAAAAGAAATAGATTGATCTCACTTTGGTAACTACGTTGTATAAAATTTATGTGCGTATATATATGTTTAAGATAGTATTTTATAGGCAACACTATCTATAAGAAACACCAATAAATAACAGTACTCTTTATGGAGTTTTTTGCTTGTATTTCTCCTTCTATTACATGTTCAGGAAAAAGAGTTCTACAAAATGTAACCTTTGATTGCTCTTCTTAGAATACTACGGAGGAGTCGATTTCAATTTTTTTTTTTTTTTTTTTAATGATATCGTCTTTTCAGGTATTCAAAACTGTTAATTATCATATAAGAGATAGATAACCAATCAACGTTACATAACAGCATGCAATGGAGAACCCCATTGAATTAGATGATTTTTTGCAACAGTTAAAAAGGAAGAAAAGAAGAAATGACATAGGTACGAAAAAGATAGCCAAAAATGAAGAAGCAACAATAGTTAAAGAAATCAAAAAAGACATAGACGTCTTTGTTACCCAAAAAAAGAACAATAAACTACAGAAGCTTGCACAATTGCATTCCAAAAGTGAAGTACTATATAAGAGCTTAGAGGACGATTATGATGCTCCAACGAACAAGCCCAAACCTAAGCGTGTAATCAATTATATTTCCAAGCATGTTGGTGAACCAAGGCCTAAACCTGTAGTTACCGTAGCAGATGATATAAAAGTGAGCAGAGAGGTTCAACCATCAAAGAAATTGCCGAAATATGAAGATGAACTACAGTATCCTGACTTGTATTATGGAGTATCGTCTACATTAAATATATTGGAGAATAATGATGGTCAGTTGTCAAGCAAAAAGCCAATATTTGACCAGAAGATAAATATTGTTGGAGTTGATTTACCTCCTGAAGAACAAGACAACCAAAAAACTTGATAGATCGATAACTCTTTTTAAATGAAACACTCATACATAGCATACTCGGAAGTATGAACTTATAAAAGAGCTAGCCAATAAAACATATAATGTAAATTGATATCCATTCATTTCAATAAAAGATAAAAGAAAGCTATATAAATTCATGTATCAATGCGATTAAGCATTAAACTTTTTGTTCCACAACTCTTTAATGTGACCACCAATTCCAATCATGAACAAGGATTGATATCCAGATAGAGCCATTCTCAAAGTAACCCCCTTATATAAACCTTTCCATCCAGAAGTTTTGTAGATGTATTTCAAGCAGGTTACCATGTTCATATTTTTTGGTCTATTTGGATCGACAGTCTTTGATTGCATTTCAATTCTAGCAACTTCAAAGAATTGGTTCAAGCATGGAGCAAAGGCAGCAGAGCAAGAAGCAATGATTCTTTCAGAAGCAGTCAAAGGATCATTGACACCTTTACCTTTAAATTTCTTGATCAACTCTTCGGAGTATCTAGAGAACCCAAATCTTAAACCCCAATTACTCATTTGTCTTAAGGCAACAGCGTTGATACCCTTGTTGATACCAATGATACCTTCTCTTTTATAGATTTCTTTGAAAACTTGGAAGGAGGATTTAGCCATTTCTTCGGCACTAGATTTAGCTCTGGTCATCTCAACAGTTTTCATACAGGTGCAGAAACCTAAAGTGGTATAAGCTTGAGCACAACCTCCAGCAATACCACCTAAGACACCTGCACCTAAGGAGCTGTAGCCAAATTTAGCTTGGGCCAGGTATTCGACCTCTGATGAACTGAACATCAAAACAGCACCTTTGGTACTTGCTTCAATGATAGCCCAAGGCCATAACCCTTGGAAGAAACCCTTCAAACCACCTCTAGCATAAACATGCTTGACACCCTGAAGCATTGATAATTGTCTGTTAGAAGCAATGGTTGTTTTCATGACTTCTAAAGGCTGCCCTAAGGTACACACTTCCATCAAGTTTAAAATAGCACCTATACCAATGTTTGATAGATTGACTTTCTTTTTTTCAATTATAGGTTGAGTAGACATCTTCGACTTTTATTCCTGTAAAGTATCAATTCTGTTTGTATTAATTTAAATTAGGTAATAACCAGCTTACCTATTTGTTGACGAGTCTAATATTTAAAAATTCTTTCTATTTTTACTTGTTTCTGTTCTTTATGAAGTAAAGTATAGAATAAAAAGTTGGTATCAATAGAAATAAAAGACTATGTAGTTACAAAAGTTGTTGTAGCAAAGTTAGTAATGTATATACAGCAATAATCACCTAGACTTTTTCAATTGGTTACTTAATTTACCTATAAACTTTGTCATTCAATCTAATGTTAAACTTAAAACGTATATAGATCATTCTTTAGAAGCTATATAAATTGGTTTCAGTCACCAGCCAAAAAAATTTTTCTTGCTTGTTCCGATAGAGGAGATGGAAAATTTGCGAACTACGCCTCTAAAAAAGAGTTAAAAAAAAATATTAAAGAAAAAAGAAAAGGGACTATCAGCGAAAATAACGGATTAATTGCTTTTGTGGTGTTGTTTTAGGCTATTTGAACAGCTATATTCATCTATGAGGGGTTGAATTGAAGTATTTAAGTCGTTATATCAAAATAGAACGGTAATTGTACTTGTAAAACCGAATCTCTATCATTCTTAACTTCAAAAGAAACATTAAAATCAAATGAAACATTATCATCACCCTCTTTTTTAAAAAACCACAAGAAAAAAAACGAAAATCATTTGGAATAGTAACGCGTTTTCAAAGTGTAGGGGTATTCGGTTATGTTACCATCACTGAAAACATACAGAACGTAGTAATTTACAACTCACTAACTATTCAGGCTTTATTGATTTGATAAGATCCTCACTTGAAAAGCTCTGTGTGCAAGTTCATCTGAGTTCAAGAAACCCCCATTTATTTTCGTTGTAAATCAAAACAATTGTAGCTTCAACATTTGTGTTTTATTCCCGTGATTTATAATGAATGGGGCAAAGTGGTTTGCCCTATTTATTTTTTTTCCTCCGTGGGTCAATGAGACCGCTGTAAGCTTAAATATCCTTATTATGATTAAACATTACTGATTTTCCTAAAAAGGTAAGTTTTTGTCTCAGTGTTTGATCAAAAGAAAAAAAAAAAAGAAAATTTTTATAGTAAAAAAAACCAACGAAAAACAATTTACATCCACCTAGAAATTTTTTTTCCTTACTGTTTTTTTTTTTTTTTCTATACAAAATATATGAAAATTTAAAGATTTTGAAAAAAAAATAATTGTTTAGTAAAGTTCTAAACAGCCCTTAATTGTAGTATAATTGGAATTAACCGAAACTGAACCTTTAGAACCTATAAAATCAAAGTTGAAATATTAGGCAATAAATCATATCAAGAACGTAGGTGAGACATATATAATTTGTGTTTTGTTTAAAGCCCTTGTTTCGTTAATTACAATAGGATAATCAACACATTATCAATGGCAGTAAAGAAAAATAAATCTTCTGAAATCAAAATACTCAGACAAGATTCTCATAACATCAATGGATATTCCTACAAACTTGATGGTAGTGACTTTGTTCCATCGACAAAGATATATTTTAGAAAAGAGAGATGTTTAGATCTTCCAAAGTCATCGATCAATAGTCTAGATCAAAATCTAGATTCCATGACTGTTTATGACAATTTCATGAACGAAATTCGAGATATACTAAAAGGGAGAGCTGTAAAATCTCTGGAAGGATTACCAACAACAAATTTAACAATGACCATTTTGGAATCGGAGGTTGATCTTAAAAGAGAATTTGATGAATATAGCTCTACCAACAAAAAAGGAGCAATCAACTCACATATTGCGGAAACTCTTAACTATCTTTTTGGCGATGGTAACACTAAACAAAAAACCAAAAGAATAATTGAAAGTATCAAAAAGAAAAATGCTCTACCTACAAAGTCTTCAAAGATTGAGCAAAATCTATATGGTGAAGACGGTAATGTTGTAGTTGTAAAAAAAAGAGGAAGAAAGAAAACAGAAGAAATCACTGTACCAGAACCAAAGGAGAAAAAAAAGCGTGGTAGACCACCTATGAATAAGTTGCCATTTAGAGTTTTCGTTCCTGATAAAAGCAAAAGCGATGAACCAACAGAAGAGCTTAGTGTTGACTCCGTCCCTGTACCTTCTGTTTCCGCTCCAAGTTCAATAGCCTCTAGACCTTCAACAAGAAAGGCCAGGTCAGTATCCCAGCAAAAGCCCAAGAAGTTTTCAGCATTTGCTGATACCTATACTCCACTTAGTCAAGTTGAAAACAGTGAGATTGTTGAGCACATGAATTTAGAAATTCTTCCTCAATCTTTGTTAGCAACAGTTAAAACTGATCTGATCTTTACTTCACAAGACACATTGACAACTAAAGAAATGATTGAAGAGGCCTTTGTTAGATTATATCAGTCTGTATTGTTGGCAAAAATGAGATATGAAAACGGAGATCAAACATGTAGATCACAATACGAATCGGATATTTGTAAAATATATGTCAACCTTATGTGTGAGTTACTAAAAACAATAGGTGCTCCTGAAGATCAAGAGCATGTTGAAGAGTACTTTAAAGGAGAGCTTTTTGAAACCTTTAAAGACAAATACAAGTATGAATTGAAAGGTCAAGATTCAATAATGAGTGATGGGAAAAAGGTTTATTATTCCGCCAAGATGAAATGTGACAAAGTAATATTGAGTATAACAGAGGAAAAATCAAAGCCAACCGTCACTAAACTTCTATACACCAATAGTGTTAGTGGCAGTGACTCTTTAACCGTTACGATTGGTAATGTTATACTTAAACTAAATGAATATATTGACAGAAAAACATTTGAGAAAATGATTCAAGTTACAAAAGAGATTTTTTTAAACGGTCCAAAAGCTAGCTCTTACAGTCAATTCTTAAACTTTGTCGCAGATAAATTGTTGCCTGATCAATCTAACTTGGAAGAAGTAAAGGCCAAAATACCATTTGATTTATTATTTTTAACTGATACTGATATTCAAGAACAAGAAAAAACCAGTTTAGTCAAGCTTTTTGCCCCATTGAAGAGACAAATTGATTTGACAAATGCGGAGCTATCCAATAAAAACATAAAACCAGAATCGTTTTCCAATATCATAAAAAAATCAATGGAGCTGAACAATGGATCAAGATCGGCCTCCTCAGAAACTCAGGAATCAGGTGACTTTATTGATTACAATGAGATTTTCTCAGATTCTGTGTTACAAAAGTTAGGCATAAGAGACTTTAACGGTAGAACCAGTGAGGATTTGAAAATGGAAGCCGATTTCAAGGAGTATAAAGCCAGAGAAGAGGCCAAAGGTGTAGTAATCACAGAAGAAGTTATTACTCGTTTGATCAACGAAGTTGCTGCTAATGAAGCTAGTTTGATATTTCTTCAAGGCTCAGAAAGTTCAAAAAAAGGTCGTAAAATCAAAAAAAACTATGTGTTACCTCCAAAGCCATTGGCAAACTCGCATAGCTATACTCAAGAAATCAAAAAATATAACGCTGCCAAAGAATATCTGAAGGACCCAGCGTATACTTCATTAAGAGTTGTATGTCAGCAAAATAAAGTAAGTGTTCCTACGCTGATTACATACATGGATGCGGGCAGAGTTTCAAGAATGATGATAACGGGTAGATACTCTGGATCTACTGTTATAAGAGATTCAAGTTTCAACAACAGAGGTAAGAGTTTGTATCCTGATGAAATTAAAGGTGTTTTTTTACAGAAAACTTATGAGCAGTTGTTGGAAGCAAAGAGATGCTCATTGAAGTGTAGCATACCTAGTGAAAGTAAGGTATCTGCTAGATTGTCAATTGCTAAGCACGAGCTCTATGAAGAAATGAAAAAAATTGTTGTAGATACCAATTCAGAATTACCGCCACATAAAGAACCCGTGCCTACAAGTCAGCCAAGTTCATCTTTAGCAGATGTTAGTGGTAATGTCAGCCTAACAACAACTGCATCCAGTGACCAGCCTGAAACTAAAAAGTTCTTAAACCACAGAGTAGACAGATTGTCTGTCAAATACCCAGTGCTAAGATTGTCTTTTCAAAAAGCACTTGCCAGTGACGTGATAAATGCTGATACAAAGTCTGACTTAGCCGAAATAATCAAACTACCAATTCTAGAAATCGTCAAAGCAGATGATGAGGTTGTTCAGCAAATAGATTTTGAATATTTAACCTTGGAGTGTATTTATTCAATGAGTAACACGGTTGCAGCAGTAGTGGATTCTAACTTTGACTTTGGTAGCTTTTTGGGAGGTGTTTTCAAGAAGAAAAAATCAAACCTTTTCAAAAGGCACACGGAGCCCAAATCTGCTCCTAAGTCTAGTGATTCTGAAGGAACCGAATATTCTAAGGATAAATCATGTTTTAGGTTAATCCAATTCAAGGAAACGTAGGTTGGATATACTGCTTTCTATTGATTACAATAGATGTATGTATATTGTAGTGTTTCTAATTTTTTTTTAGTGTTGTGGATAGTTTATTTACATATCCAAAACGATATTTATATTTCTTTCTCGTTAACGGCAGATTTCTTAGTGCACAGTTTCACAAAGGCATACTAGTTGTGTGTGGCAAAAAAGGGGCAAATGGCTAAGGTAAGAAACGGCTGCTAAGTTACACTTATTTTTTTTTTTTCTTTATTTTTCGCTTTAGGAGATATTTTCAAGTTTTTTTTTTTTCCCACATCTTCTATTTTTGAAAAATTAAGAAAATATAATCAACACTTTGTCTTTAAATGAATAAATATATACAAAGCCCATACAAACCATAATCAAAATTACAGCTTAAGGACAATAAATAATTTAGGTACCTCGATAAATTTGTAATTGAATTATTTGCTTCAACACTGGCTAAAGGTTTTATAGATCAAACATCAGCTATTTCTTTATTGATTATTTAAATAATAATAATAAGAATATCGTTAAAGAGACTTATCCTAATACTTAACCAGTATAATCAACAAGAATATATAAGTATAATTCCAGCACAACTAATACTTTAAACATACAAAAACTTTTATTCACTTTCTAAAAACTGAGGAAGACACGGTATATTTTTTAATATCTCAAATAAATACGACACCCACAATTAACAATCAATATGAATAACAAAGATTCTAGAGATAGTATCAACAATACACGAAGCTTGAGCAATTCTGACTCTACTAAGCACGATATTCTTAAGGTTGGCGGTAGAAATAGCAGTTTAAGCAAAATTATATCTGAAGGGAAGGCAACTGAGATGAACCAAATGGTGACTGAGTCATCTGCTGTTAGCAGAAAGTCTTCTTTTGGAAAAGTCAAGACTTCTGATGACATATCATGCTTGAATATAAAAGAAGGCTTGAACAATCTGCGATATCAAAAGCAAAATGAGAATATTTACAATCAACAAAAAGATGCACTTGTGGAACATAAACATGCCAAAAGCATTTCCAAAGAAAAATCTGCTGCTGTATCGTTATCCAACTACACCGATCAAAGCAACAGGGCTAAAAGAAGAAGAAGTATAAGCAGTACAGAGAGTGGTGAAAAATCTGAAAGAGACACTAAGAATGGCATGCAGGAAAAAAAACTGGAAGTGTCTAACACTCAGCTATCCAGTGCTTCCACGTATGAAGAGGAAGACAAGCAATTGGATAATGTCAATTCAAACAACGGAAGCACCCAAATAGACATGGCAGATATTGTAGATGTTTCCAAAAAGAAACAAAAAAAATCCAATGCCACAAATGGCGGCAGTATGTATGAAATGCCTAAATCAGATATTTCATCTGGGAAATCCTACAAAATACTGAGCCCAGACATCTTGTTTTACCATTTAGAAGATGTTTCTCCGGATCTGCTAGAAAGCTTAGATGATACAAACAAATATCTATCATGTTACAGAAGGCTAAAGTCCATTGACCTAAGACAAATTCAGCCCTTAATCAATTTGACTGTCTTGAAGGAAATTGAACTGAAAGAAAATATGAAAAACGTACAGCTAAGGCATGATATAGTGTTTGATCCTTTCCTACAGTTTACACCAAATCTTGATGGGGAAAGAGGAATGAAGAAGAAGGTTCTAGATAACAAATACTGGAATTACATGCTGGTGGAGTTGATAGTTATATTCAAAGCCAAAGAGCATTTTACTCCAGAAAACTCACTTTTGTATACCATGTTTGAGACGTTAAGAGACATCATGGCCTCTCTGTTAAAAGAGTCAGAGATTACCAATAGCAAATCTGATGAATCTGAAGGTGAGATGGACATTTTATTCAAAATAATATCACCACAGACTATCACCAAGGATCTCTATGAAAAGGGAACCTTTGACATTATTCAGCTGGCTGAATATTTGAAGTTTATTCTTCAAAGATTATGTGCTCCAATGAGGGACGCATTAATTAATAAGGTTTACGAAAACCTACTTGATTGCGGAAAGCTCATGAGTAGTCAAAATGTTTTTGAAGATATCAAGCTTCACAAAGGTATATTAAATCAGTTCAGGTTTATCTTTAAAATTCTGGAGCTAATGAAACTAGATGTTGCAAATCATCAAATCAGGCTGATAAGACCAGCCTTGATTTCTAACTGCATAAGCTTCGAAAAAATGTTTTTACAACAGGCTGTGTATCCGGATATCAGATTCAAAAACTCTTCGTTAGTTAGCTGGTTGTACTTTCCATTGGATGATTCGAACAAATTTGATGCCTTCATGGCCAACAACAAATCTCCGATTTACTGGAAAAACATCTTTGATGTTGACTCTGATAGACCCCCTGTCAGTTTGGAAATGGATGTGGTCACGTTCTACAATAAGATATACATTTTTAATATACTGAGACTGATTTCATGTTGTATATTAACAAAAGGTATGCCTGTTTTGCTTAGATTTGATGTAGCTAGACTATGTTTGTTGAGATCAGACTTGAGAGAGTGTGTTTGTCTGCTTTTGATAAAGTTTTTGTATAAGCAATTGGTATTCGATGATCCGGAAATTTTTGAACAAGACAAAGCCAAATTAATAGCTATGTACAATGAGACCATACATAAAAAAGATATAACAAGTATAGTAAGTGATGAAAGTGGTTCATATAGATGGACTAGAAATGTCAACGAATTGGCTCTGTATATTTTAAATAAAGTGGAATTAAAGAGAAAGGAATTGAACATTCAAACAAAGGATGATTTTTTAAATCAAGAAAAGTTGCTGTTTACAAAAAACTGGCTGAAAAAGCAAATTCAACCACATAGTGATGTTTATCAACTACTTGAGTTTAAAATCATAAAATCTGTTGCTAGTCATGTACAAGAAAAAACAGTTATACAACCGGATGGCAGTATCAACATGGCGTTTTTCGAAACCTTTTTCAATATGCAAAAGAAAGATGCAGAATCTGCAAGTGATCTTGTATCTTCTCTTCCTGACTCTCTGTTTGATTTAAAGGAAATAGACGTTTTGAAATCAAACTTTTACAGACTAATAGGTCTAAATTGGTGTGTGGTTGGAGAGAAATATACTGAATTATTAAGAGACAAAGTAAGAATCACATATGAAACAAGAGAATGCGATGCATAAACAAGCACAACGTTTTGCTGCTTTAATAGCTGAATCATTTCTATATAAGAATGTAAGCTTAAAGAGGTTTGCTTGAATATTTAGTTTCAAATATGAGGCTATGAACTTGTCCGCATAGATATTAATAATTTCCCATTATTTACCACTTTTCAATATTGAACATATCCATGTTATTATAATCTGATGATGTTGATTTGTTCCTATCGTTTTTAAGATGTACTTTTTATATAATAAATGAAAAAAATTTCACTTTTTTGCCTATCTGATTTATTAGGCGCTACCTGAAAAAAGTAAAGCTAAAGCTTGTTTTGTTTATTTTGGTAACAAAATATTTGATGAGCAAAGCTTTCATTGTAAAGTTTGATATGAATACCACCATAAAATCATAAACTAATCTTTAATACCTGATAGAATACCCATAAATATCAAAGAAATTGATATTTTATGTTATTTTTTGGAATAGATATAGAAAGTATTGCATAAAAACGATATACATAATCGAAGATTAAATTTTTTCTTATTGTATTTTTTTTTAAATTGGGAACATCAAAATAAACTTAGTTAAATTTCATTATCTTTTAGCTCACATATCGCCAACATTTTAGATGATTAATAAGAGAGTAGATACTAGTGGGAAAAGATTGAGTGTATCGTCTGGTACTTCTTTTAGTTCCCTAAATACTTACAAATCAATGTCAACATATCACACTTACTTAACGGTGTCTACAGAGAAGCTTGGATCTGCTGGTTTAAATCGAAATGACTCTCAAAGACTGCTTGATAGATTGGAATTTACAGCTGAGGAAGAAATGCTGATAAAAAGTTTTAAAAGAAATTCAAGTAAAAGAAGCTTATCTTCAAGGCCATCAGCGTCGGCATATACCTCGCCCGTCCTTAACGGCAATAATAGTTACAAAGAAGCAAAAGAGTTTAAATTTGGAAATTCTAAATTAAGAGGCAAAAGCGAAACAAGGAAGCTGTCAATCGAAACAAAATTTAATTCACCAGTCATAACATCTTCTCCTTACACAGCCTTAAACAATAAGAAGGAAAGCAACGATAAGAAACATAAGAAGACGAAATCGTGGGCATTCGCTACCAAGGATAAGCATTTAAACGGATCTACTCAATTGATTGGAGAGGATGAATTTACTTCTCCTAAGTTTGTAAAAGACCATAAGAAGAAAAATTCATCTTTCTCTATCAAGAATCTATTCAAAAAGCCAAATAATCAAACGGAACCTCTGGGTATCAATGCAAACGGCATGCAACAAGATGTAAAGTCCAGGTTAAGTCCAAAATATGACAGTTTTGAAACCTTGGAACACTTTCAAAATAATGGGAACGATGAGGAGTTCATGAGCACGTATGAACATGTTAATGGTGAGCAAACTGGAAGTATAGATGGTGACGAAAAAGTTCAGTCATCTTTTAATAGAAGTTTGCCATTGAATGCTGATACCACAGATAAAGGAGAGAAACGTGTCTCAATATCTAGAAAAAACTTGATTTCGTTGGAAGGTTTTGGAGTACAGCATAAAGAGCCTGATGCAAGAGAAAATGAATCCAAAGCGACGTTTCAGATTAAAGAAATTGAAGATTCAATAGATGAGTATTTGGCCAATGCCATTCTGCTCAAGCAAAGCAGCAAATTTAATGAAAGTACTGATTGTTTGTTGTTAGCTATATTGGAATATAAAAAAAAATTCGTATTATTAAAATCATCTAATAAAAAAGAGAATCTGAACGATAGAACACCTTTCCTATTATATGGGATTGCATTAAAGATGGGAATAGGATGTGATATTGATATAGCTTCCAGTATAGAGAATCTAAGAATAGCCGCGGGGTTGTCCTCTCCTGTTGAATCAGATGGAGATGATACAAACGAGAGTATGATTGACAATGCCAGTTATAATACCATCGTAAACAGTAATAATTTAATCAATGCAGAAAAATATAGAATAAAAACAAAAGAGCAAATAAATAGCATGGTTGGTCCTGCTTTGTATGAACTTGCTTTGAATTATCTTTACAAGTTCTTAACTTTTTCTATTGAGCCAAAGTCTATTGAGATATCAAACCAAACTGAAAACTACACATTGGATGATATAAGGGATGGCTTAAAGTGTCTTTCCTTAAGCGTTTTAGTATACAATCATTTAGACAGCTATGCTATACTATTAGAAATATATGCATTTGGTTTAAAAGATAAGGATCATTATCTATTGAAACCAAACGAACCCTATTATCAGGCTTGGTTGAATATTTGTCATCAACTAGGTATAGAAGTTGATACAAGGCTCCTGGGTGTTAATTTTGATACGGGGCGCTTAGAAAAGTCAAAGAAGCCTATGATGAAAAGATCGGATACTCTTGAGAGATTGCAGCACTTAAAAATTAAGAGTGGCGATCCGAATTCTGACGATAAAGATGAGTATCTTGCTTTGTCAGATTCGGACTCTGATATAATTGATGATACGATCATAGATACTTTGAGTATAGGAACGAGTTTTACAGGCTCTAAGAAAAATGAATTTGAAAACGGAGCTCAAAATTGTTTTATCAATGAAGATAGTGATGACGATGTAGATGATGATGACTTAAGTTATATAATGAATACTTATACTTAGATGCTGTATCCTTTGATCTTTATTTTAACTTCATAGTTTGCTTCATTTGAGCACTGATTAGTGGAACTCGTGTCTAAAGTCAGTATATTTAGATAGTTGTGGTACGAAGCTTCTCTATAAAAGGTGAAAGAGAGAAAATATAGCCCACGATGCCACGAGTTAATCGTGTTTCCCCAGAGGTACCTTTTTTTTCGCGTGAGAATTTTTTGGTCTATGTTATTTTTTGTTTTTCCTTTTTGATTGTCTTAATACTTGTTTTGTTATTTTTGCAACTTTTTTTTTATCGATATAAGAAAGGACTAACTGAAGATTGTATCTCACATATGTAGAGATGCTTCAACAAAATCCCTAGAATAATAACATCTAAGACAGAAATCTTACTCAGTTCAAGCCCAGAGATAATGAAATTTTTTGATGATATAAATATCGAGAAACTTAATTCGTTGCTAAAGTTTCGAACAAGAGATAACAATTTTAAAATTAAAGGTTCGGTGGAACTATACACTATGAAGAACACAATTAAAGAAAAAAAAACAGTAGTCAAAAAAATTAACGAATTCTTAGATGAAAAATATAAAGAGACATATATTAACAATGAGTTACTCAAGCAACAAGAAAGTAATGAGAATGGAAGCAGAACAAGCTTGGAAAACAAATTATCTGACGATAACGAATTTGAAAAGATGTTTTATGAACAGAAAAGAAGGCTATCAGTCACCTCTGATTTCTATAATAATACGTCAATTAATGAAAATGTTAATAGTAACGATGACAATCATGTTAATGATGGAGATTTGAATGAACCTATAAAGTCACACACCGCTAGAAGGGCAAGTAGCGCAGGAAGTCCATCTATTGCCACCAAAAGAAGATCATCATCCTCTTCATCCTTTAGTATGAAATTAAATGATGAAAAACTCAATAGAATTATCAACGATACAGAATCTATGATGAAGCTTAAACAGCAACACAGAGGTGTAAAAAGACGAAAGTCCTCTTCACACAATGGTCCAAAGGGTTCACAAGATGTACAAAATGTAGACGCTGAAACTATTCATGATTTTGACTTTAAGATGGGTCCTTTCGGGAAAATAACAGATCCTCAAGCTAGAAAGCTATTTTCACAAATTGTCATGATATTTAATTCATCTTTTCAAGATCATGATTTCATAAAGATTATTTCTCCATTAGATTTTAAAGAGATACCTACAGAACAATGGAGAGCTGAATTTGACAACATCATCAACACAGACTCATCAGCTGGTGTTAATGTCAACAAAACTGCAGAGTCTGCTGACGTATCTTCAAAGCAACAAGAAAGAAGGGATAATGATGCTTTTGTTCCGCCAACAACCCAGAAGCTATCAGGGCTGAATACCAATGATGTATGGAAAGTTTTGAATAATAAAATAGACTTTGACAGCTGCTATAAGATTTTGGAGTTTGATCCAGATACTCAAGAAAACATTGAGGAGCAAGGTCAGTATGTCAAAGATATGCACTACGCCAACTCTGCTGAGCTAAATAACCAAAGTGAAACATTGAATATTAATAGAGAACATGTGGAGGATGAGATAAAACTGGATCACCCACAGATTAACAAAAAGGATTTTTTGAAAGATGAACTTGATACTAGGGATGAAGCTTATGTATGGTCAAAACTTTGGTTTTTGATTAATAAGAAGCTAAAAAGAGTTGCATTTATCTACATTATTTGCTCTCGTAGCGCCACTGAAGAATCTGATGTCAATGATGCAGATGACTACTACTTGGACGACGAAGATGCTGTTGTTGTAACTTCAGATGATGATGAGTATGGTGAAAAGGGTACTGAGCTTGTTGACCCTGACTTCAGGGAAGATTTTGATGATGACTATGATGATGATTTAGACTATGCTGTTGAAAGTGATGATGAAAGTGCATAGTCTGTCAAGCATCAGTATTTAAAAATTTATTTTTTTTATGTTTACTTTTTGAGCCTATGTATTATATATTTCAGTAATATACAACCATTCTGAACATATTAACTGTAGTACTTTTTAATTAAATCTGTTTTGTTTATATATATATTCTATCTACGAAAGCAAAGATTGATAACTAGAGTGTTTACTGTTTGTTTTAACAAAGTTTATGTATAATAATCTAGATTGGCAAAAAACTAAATCTGCTTATCTTAATACCGATATATTTTTTTTTCTTACTACGGGTTGACATTTTAGCCACAAGAACAAAATCTATTGTCATCTTGAAATTAAGGAAAAAAAATACTAAACTCATCAAAAATGTACGTTCAATTTACCAAAGTCTTCTGTAATGCCAACTGCTAATCTAAATTACAATTCAAATAGATTTTTGAGCTTTGAGAGCTTCAATTTCTATCTTGAAAGTTTTGAGACTTCTAAAAATGGTGCTATTGAGTATGTCGCCGACACGTTTGAGAAAAATCAAGATCACATTGAACATATACTGACTGTAAATGACAAAAATCTTAACAGCTTGTTATCTAATCACACCACAGGGGGGTTACCATATTCATATCCCTATATTTTGGAAATATTTGGAAAATCTAGCATCGGCAAAACACAGATAATGATACAGCTGTTGCTGTCTACTCTTTTGGTAAACAATATACCATCGGCAAAGGCCCTGTACCTATCAACAGAAGACAGTGTGAAAATCATTTATAGAAGATTCATACAAATGTTTAAACTACAATTCTCAGCATTAAGTGAATTTGAAGAAGAAATTCTACTCAATAGGATCAACTTTCTATATTCATCTAACTTGATCAATTTTGTTCACTATAATTTGGAAAGTATATTGGAAAATAACCATGGAATTAAATACTTTTTTATTGACTCTATATCAAATGACTTGAGACACATTAGCGATAATACCATAAAAAATGAGCTATTCAAAAAACTAACTGAACTAAGCTTTAAATACAAATTTATGATCATAGTTACAAATCAGGTGTTTACCTACATCAACGAAGACGATGATGCAATTGACTCAAAGTTGGCCAAAAACTCAAAGATTGATGACATGAAATACGGCACTCAGCTCATCGATTGCACAACATACGAAAATCAAATCAAGCATATAGCAAATCCATTGTTTCACAACAGGGAATCGTTAGGTAATAACAACGATACTTATGAAACCAATCACGGATTTGAGTTGCCTACATTAGGCTACTTGTTTAACAACTACGTTAACACACGTCTTGTTCTATTCAACATGGGTCGTTCTGGAGACAGATTCATAAGAGTTATGTACAGCGATTCTTTTTGCAATTCAGGTTTTATCGGAAACGCTGATGATGTACAACTAAAGTACACGCTGGAAAAGAATAGGCTGGTCAAATTTGAACGCGAGTAGGTTGCATTTGTTGAGTGTCACGAAAGCATTTTTTGTTTAAGAAAAAAAGACGATAAAGTCAATCATTAAGATTATTGTTTCACTATTATTTGAATAGTATGCGTTCTGGGTCAACGTTTAGCATGGCAACTCATAGCTCATCTGCATACTATGTGTTTGAGCTTAATACTTTCTTGGTTTTTTTTCATGAAAAAATAATAGCTACCTAAAAGAGAAACGGAATAGCTCGTGATACTAATATTTTTATTTTTGTGATAACGAAAAGAAAAAAAAAAAGAGGCTACTTAGCGGTAAAAATACATTTCAGCGGAACATAATTAAGCGAGGAATTAAGGGTAAAGAAAAACAATTAATTTTGAAATAGCAACTTCATATAAATACATGACATTTGTTTCTGTAATTATCACATATGTTAAGCTATAATGCTTGAAAGCAAAGGGTGCTCTTTACTTAAATAAGTCTCTATAATACCATAAAGAAAGAAAAACACAAACTTTCGTATAAATATGAACAATTACAGCTTAAAATCAGTAATTAAAAATCAAGCTTTATTAGAAGACGTAGGATCCTTTATCAACGGTAAATGGATTAAGGAAACAAAAACTGGTACATTCAAGGTCAATGATCCTTCAGCTAGTGCTGATTCGAGTTTGATAGAAATTCCTAACTTAGCAGCTAGTGAAGTAGATTATGCTATTGATATTGGTCACAAAGAATTCTACAACTATAAGGCCACCACAAACACTTACAGATCTTCTCAATTAATGAAATTGTACAGCAAGATCATGGAAAACAAAGAAGATTTGGCTAAACTGATTGTCTTGGAAAACGGTAAATCTATGACTGATGCATCTGGTGAAATTGCTTACGGTGCTTCATATTTCAAGTACTATGCTGAGTACATGATGACTCAAGGAGCTACTGACATAATGATTCAGCCAACTAATCCTAATAACAGAATATTCACTAAAAAAGCACCAGTTGGGTTGGTAGGTATTATCACACCATGGAACTTCCCATTTGCAATGATAACAAGAAAACTATCTGTAGCTTTGGCAGTCGGGTGTACTGCCATAATCAAGCCAGATGCGCAAACACCCCTTTCTGCTATAGCACTAACAAAATTAGTTGAGCAATGTGATTATGCCCCTGGTGTTGTTAATTTGATAGTAGCCTCTAACGACTACACACCAGAATTTGGCTTAAAGCTATGTGAGTCTCCAAAGATCAAGAAATTGACATTCACTGGTTCAACAAGAGTTGGGAAAATATTAATGCAGCAATCTTCAAGCACACTTAAAAAGTTGTCATTTGAACTAGGTGGCAATGCTCCTTTCATTGTTTGTGAGAACGTAAAGAACATGGAGTATGTTGTTGATCATGCAATCGCTTCTAAGTTTAGAGGTCTAGGGCAAACTTGTGTCTGTGCTAACATTTTTTATATTCACGAAAAGGTTCTACCTGAATTTATTAAAGTTTTGAAGCCTAAGATAGATGCATTTAAAATTGGCCATGGCTTGGACGAAGATATCACCCACGGATCTCTAATTAACCAAAATGCTGTCAAAAAGGTTAAAGAGCATGTTGAAGATGCCGTATCAAAGGGTGCAAAAGTAGAGATAACTGGTGGCTCATTGCCAGAATTAGGTCAAAACTTCTATGCACCAACTGTTTTGAGCAATGTTTCTTTGGATAGCAAAGTTTGTAATGAGGAAACTTTTGGTCCTTTGATGGCTATAGTTTCATACAAAGATGTGGATTCTGTTATTGAAAAGGTTAATAGCAACAGTGTTGGATTGGCTTCGTATGTATTTTGCGATGATATCAACGAGTTATTCCACATCTCAGAAAAATTGGAAACAGGTATGGTTTCCTGTAACACAGGGTTGTTCTCCGATGTTAACTTACCATTTGGTGGAGTTAAGGAAAGTGGATTTGGCAGAGAAGGCTCAGTTTTTGGATTAGATGACTTCACTGTTATCAAAAGTATGATCTTGGGTTTACAGCCTATCAGGAATTAGTATGTCTGGCTTTATATACATCAACCCCCATTCATAAGTAACCATGATTAAACTCTTTTTTTTTTTTTTGACTACCAAATTTCGTTGTAGTTTACAACTTTGTCACATGGCTTTTTATACTTGATCTGTCAAACTGGATAAAAAAAGCTTAAAAGATCAATCTAAAGATCAATACTACTCCATAAGTTAAAATTTAAATCTTTCATTTTTCGTTATTTTTTTTGAAAAAAAAATAATATATATGCTACCTTTGATTTTCGCGAGTAAATTAAAGGGAGGGGCTTTATCTTTATTTTCTTCATTTTCTTTTTTTTTTAAATTTTAAAATGATAATTATTTTCCTATTAGCTAAAACCGCACCTTTTTTTTTTTTTGAAATATTTGTCTCGAAGTTGATGATAAATACTATAAAACTACTGTTTCCATATAATCATTAGACTTGGTATCTATTAAGTACCACAACACCAATAACATTTTTCAAATAACAGCTAAAAAGAATATACTATGCTAATAGAAAGAGATAAAAATAGTAACGATGATTCTTACTATAGCACCTATAATCCGTGGAAATGGCAAAAGTGGTCACTCTTTGCTATTTTTGTCGTTTTATTAATTCTTTTGGTTGTAGCAACATTAAGAGCAAACTATAATAGAATAAGAGAAGGAAGACAGCCAATCAGGGGTACCTCATGGCTAACACCCCCATCATATCAACAATCAGAGCGTGAATATAATCACGATGATGGTGTTCATGTAAATAGACATAACAACAGAATACAAAGAGAAGAGAATATACCAACATACACCGAAGAAGTGGGTGAGGAAGATTTAGGGTTTTATGATGCCAATGGTGTATTCCACGAAAACATAAAAGGTAAATTAGTCAGTCCACCTGATATTGAAACAGGTACACCTTCTGCCCCTGTAAATCCAGTAGGTGAGAATTACCAGGTTGAAACTGATGATGAAAGTTTGTTTGGAATTGAAAGACCCGAGCATACAGCTTCAAGACAAAGAATTAGATCGTATTATAACAATTCACAAAATACAAACTCTAATGTCCAAACATCTGTAGGATCTAGTAGTAATGTTGAAGAATCACACGAATTGGAAAATGTCAACCCATCTTCTGTTAAAAGACCTTCCGGAAATAATACCTAATATAAAGGAATATGTAATTACTATATATAGGGCTGTGGAAACTTATATTATATTCAATTTTACTTACTTTCAATAGATATTGATATTATCCATGATGAATATCTTATTTTTATTCATGTGCTGAGAGTCACGAGGTCCAAAGGTTTGAAAAAAAAAGAGAGAAAAAACTTTTTAGAGGAGATGATTTACCATGAATATGTTTTGTTGTAATAAAGCAATAAAAAACAGTAGATAGGTATCCTTGAGAAAAATCAAAACTAAAACACAAAAATATAAGCCAATTTAAAGTAGTCTTGTTTTTCAATAGACCTGACTTTGAAGAAATAAAACTTAGAACATTCAAGTTTACCATAATCGAATTCATAGAAACAAAGTTCTCTGAAACAAATCGTATAATATATATATTATCTTTCAAAAAAGAACCACTAAGAACAGAATATGGAAGATACTAAATCCAATGAAGGCTCGCCATCACCCTTGAGCTCAGTAAAACATCAAAATAAAATAAGAAATCGAAAAACTCTTGAGTCTGAGTATTCAAAAGAGAATATAATTCTAAGAACCTTTTGGTATCAGCCACTAAAATTTCTGCTTACAAATCTCATTAAGGTTTCAAAAATAAAACCTAGGCATGTATCTTTTATTATGGATGGAAACAGAAGATTTGCTAAAATTAAAAATATAGAAGTTAAAGAGTCTCATGATATAGGGTTTCTCACCATGTGCAAAATCCTCAATCTACTATACGATTGCGGTGTCAGGACTGTGACGGTTTTTGCATTTTCGATAGAAAATTTTTCAAGAAGTAGGGCTGAAATAGATAATCTGATGGCTTTGGCTAAAAAAAGATTGGTGCAGTTGACTGATAATACGGATATGTGCAACCAGTTTGGAGTTCGAGTCAAGGTATTGGGTAATATAGATCTACTGGATGAAGAACTACAAGAGATGGTAAGGTATATTGAGTTAGAGACTGCCAAAAATCACAGATCCCTCTTGAATATTTGCTTTCCTTATACAGGAAGATGGGAAATTTTTTCATCTATGAAACAAGCTATTATAGATTATAAAGCTGATAGAATTGATGATATCACTATAAATACAATGGACGAATATATCTACAATCACGGTCATCAGGCCGTTCCCCCTGTTGATTGGTCTAAGGTTGGCCCTTTGGATTTACTTATAAGAACAAGTGGTGTTTATAGATTAAGTGATTATCAGCTATGGCAAGTGGACTCGTCTGATAAAAGAACAAATGATGATCAACAAGTACAAAAAAATAGAATGCAATTTGAATTTCTAAATGTTTTGTGGCCTGATTTAACTATTTGGAAGGTAATTTGGATACTTATGCTTTATTGTTGTAGTCATTGATTATTCTTTTGTCTGCTTATAGATTTTCATTTTCTGTGCATTTCATTGCTATTTTATATAGTGATATTTGGTTTGTTAGAATTAAACTCACAACAGGCAACTTCATTGAAGATTTCTTTTTTTTAGATGCCTATATTATCTGTCGAACAATTAGGAGGAAACTTTAACATAAAAATAGATGATATTTACTCGAAGTGCTAGGTTGGAGCCGAACAATTCAAAAATTGAACATTAATACTAAATTTGATTCAAACTGTTGAAATATATACAAGATACATTAGATAGATATTGGCGACTCTATGTGCTTATAAATTTGTCGCACTTATTTACTTCTACTCATTATAGACATTGTTAACATCTCCAAAGCATCTCTTGCTCTGGACTTAGGAAGAGTGCTACGCAGATTCTCAATTGCTTTGTCTCTGTACTCGGCGGCTAGCTCTCTTGTCATTGATACTGTGTCATATTTGTGAACATTATTCAAAATTATCTTAATATCTTCATCATTGAATGATGGTTTTTCTATAACTGACTTAAGATTTGGATTCATTTTCCAAGCAAACAAAACAGGTGCTGTTGCTAAACCTAGCTTTAAATCATTATTTGCAGGCTTTCCAAGTGTCTTTGCATCTTGTGTATAATCCAGCATATCATCAACAAGCTGAAAGCAGATCCCTATATTTTTTCCAAACTCATAACATTGGTCTACAATTTTTCTATCGCAGCCGCTCAAAATTGCAGTAGATCTTAGTGATTTAGATATCAAAGAGGCCGTTTTCAAATAGGTTTTATGCAGATAATGGTCAAAGGCAAGTTTTATGAGAGTTTCATGATTAAGCTTATTTATATCGGTAGTAATAGCAGCTGCTGGAATTTTATAGTCATGGCCTATATCTAGTTCCTTTCCTGTTGAAACAGGCATTAATTTTGTTGTATCGCCAGTCATTATTGTAAGCTGATTTGGATCAATTACAGTGTTTTTTAGTTGCATGAACTCACCCTCTACCAAGTTTGCTATACAGTTGCTCACCAATTCTATAACTTCTGGATTTCTCAATCTTGATATAGCAACGACAGATCTTCCTAGCAAAAAGTCACCGGCTAAAACAGCCATTTTGTTACTGAATTGTATATTACCACTAGGTCTGCCTCTTCTGGTATCTGAAAAATCAATAACATCATCATGTAGCAGTGAGGCAGTGTGAATCATCTCAACTATTTCAGCTAGTCTTCTTTGCTTCGGTAATATTCCATTTAAACTATCCATAGTTCTTACCGACTCTTCCAAAGGTTCAGATCCTTTGGTTAAAGGACTAGTAGCTTGTTTGATCCCATGTAAGATGTTCAGTGGAGAAAAACTGGACACTGGATTAGAAAATAATCCTTTGTTGGATGTATTGTATTCTTCGTATACAGGGTCTCCAGGAATATCATGTCTATCAATAGCTGCTTGATTTCTTTCTCTTAAAGGAATTTCAGCTAAAGCCTTAGATAATAATAGAACTAACAGGGGTCTTACTTTCTTCCCTTCTTGTTCAAAATAGTACCCTGATATTCTGTTAAGAACTGGATGACCTGAACCAATCAGCTTGGTTATATTTTTAGTTAAAGTTTCCATCTCATTTGAAACCACAGATAAAGGTGAAAATGGAGATGATAAAGGATTGATTAGTTTAGAGGCTGAAGCTACAACATCATTGGTTGGAGATACCAGTTTAATACACTTAGACAATGTAGCTGAAAAAGAAGGGGTGGTTTTCTCTTGTGTCGAATAACAATTCACAAGGGAGAAAGTTAACGGATCCGTTCTAGTTATTCTAGCATTTTTTACACATTTTGAAAGCATTTTTTCTTTAAGTTGGGTTTCAAATAGACTTCAAAAATAGATTCTATTCAAATTCGAATTCTGAATTCTTACCTAAGCCTTTGATACTTGTTTTTGTAGGTACCTATTTTTGGTTTATGACTTGACCCTTAGCAGGAGATAGCTTAGTTACCATTCGCTGACTGTTTTTATTACCTGAAAAAAAAAAAAAAAAAAAAAAGTATTAGAATTTGAAGAAAATTTTTTTTGCTACCATGATCCCTGTTAGCCATTGGAGAAATCATCACGTGTAGTTTACTATAAAAGCATATTCTATTATGCTAACAAATTCAAAAAAAAGTTACAAAATATATCAATACATAGTAGCTTAGAGATCATCACCGAGCATATTTTTGGCCTAATAAAATATGATGGGCTACAAAGCTGTGTTATCACATAGCCCTCTAGTATCCATAACGCTAATATTTTTGATAAGTAAGGCATGTCAATTTCTGATATTTTATAGTTTATACAAGTTGGGGAATCACTATGATTGTGTATTTGACAAAAGCAATGATATATTGTTTATGGAAATTGAGCAATTAACCGGATTACAGCTTGTTCAAGATACAATACTGGGCAAGTTTATTGTGAATTTGTCATCATGGGATACACATCATTACATAAAAAACATCATATTAAATGTAACAGGTAATACGAAAAGTAAATTATATTCAGAGAATTCCATGGTTTTTTCACCATACATATGGTGCAATTTCATAGCATGCGTATTGACTTTAACTCCATCAGGGTATTGGCTATCAACTATTTTTTACATCAATGTTTTGATTTGCTACCTTCAAACAGTGGCGTTTTACATTTTGATATCAAAATGTGTTGTTAGTGCTGAAGATGCTATTATTGGAGCTGTTGTGTTCATCTTTAATATAAGTGGAATATTTCAAACAACATTCTATGCGGAAAACCTTTCAATATTAAGTATATTTACCGCATTGTGTTTGAGAGCTCATAGTTTTAGAAGCAAAGGGTGGCTCTTATTGTATGTTTTAACTTTGCCGTTATTTGTACTAAGTGTTTTGAATAGACCAAATTATTTACTTGTTGGATTAGTATATGTTTATGATCTAGTACAGTTCATCTATACTAAAAAAGTACTAAAATCTTTGATCACCTTGTTTTTGGGTATAATAATGGGTACAGGAGTATCATATTTTTTGCTTATAACACCTGAGCAGATGTTTTGCCATTCTTCGGATTTTTCCTGGTGTATTCACTCCAGACTGAAATCGCTGAGTTTATATGGTGTTAATGTTGGTATTAGATTTCCACTTTTTTACTCATATCTACAAGCCAAGTATTGGAACATCGGACTGTTCAAATATTACACATATAACAATATACCAAACTTTCTTTTGGCATTACCACAGACTGTTTTGATAGTTGCTGCTGTACTTCATGATTATAATAACATCATCGATAGAAGCCTCATCATTCCTTTGAAACTTGTGGCTGCGGGTCTTCTAGTTACTCTTTATACAGTTGCACATGTACAGATAATCAATCGGGTTAGTAATGCTGTTTCTCCTTTATTGATTAATTATATTATGGAAATTCTCAAAAATCCCCAGAAAGTCTCATGCATCGAGAGATGGATAGTTAAAATGTACTTGATTTTCAACGGGATTTATTTTGTTGTTCAAACATATCTTTTTCTATGCTTTTTACCGCCTGCATAGATGGTAATACTCGTTACTTTATGAAATATAAAGTTATTGTACTCTGTTGAGTTCGAGTGGCTTATGTCCGGTATATCTGAATTTACTAGAGAAAAAATTTTCTTTCTATTTTTCATTCTTTTGGGAAAAAATATGAAATGCGGTTATCAAAATTTTTTTTTTCTATTTCTGTTCTTTCTTATTTATTTATTTATTTATGTATTTTGCCATCAAGTTGCAACAAACTGTACAATCAAAAAATAAATACTTTAAAGTAAAGAATTGTATTAAAAAGAAACCTGAAGAAAACAAATTATATAAAAGGTAACACATAATGTCAGAAGAAAAAGTTGAAGTTCCAAAAGTTCCAACCTCAAACGTTTTTGCCATGTTCGGTGGTAAGAAAGACAAACCAGAAGAAACCGCTGTTGAAAAGACAGAAACTACAGCCAAGAAGGAAGAAGATGGTGAAGCTGAAGAAGAAGAGCCTGATGTTCACTTTGAACCAATTGTTCAATTATCTGAAGTTGAAGTTAAAACTAATGAAGAAAGTGAAGTACCTTTGTTAAAGATCAGAGCCAAGTTATTCAGATTGGATGCCGAAGCCAAAGAATGGAAAGAAAAGGGTACTGGTGACTGTAAAATATTGGTCCACAAGGAATCTGGAAAAGCTAGAATTTTGATGAGAAGAGATAAGACTTTGAAAATCTGTGCCAACCATTACGTCAATCCAACCTACGAATTGAAGGAAAATATTGGCTCTGATAGATCCTGGTTATATAACGTCATTGGAGATGTTTCTGAAGGTGAAGCTGAAAACTTAACATTGGCTATCAGATTTGGATCTAAAGAAAATGCTCAAAAATTCAAAGATGCTTTTGAAAGAGCCAAGAAGTTAAACAATGGTGATCTAAAGCATGAAGATGTTGTCAAGGAAGTTGAAGCTCAATTGAAGAAGGAAGAAAGCGAAAAGAAAGAAGAAGAAAAATAAACAAAGAAATAAGACATCTTTTATTTGAACCTTTAAGTACGAATGATATAATGTACTATCAAGCATACAGCTAATGTTTTTTTTTTTTTCTTTTTTCAAGGTAATCATCATTGGAACATAATATAGATCTGTATATATTGGTCTTTCATATATAAAACAGTTGAATTTTATGTTATTTAATTTTTTGTTTTCACGTTTGTTAAATTAATCTTCAATTGTTAGTTTTCCAAAACCAAAGTCTGCTTGGTCTTTACTTGGAAGTCTTTCAAAAAATAGCTTAGGAGAGATACCATTGTCCAGAGCTCTGATACAATAACGATTTAAGTATTTCAAACCTAGCAAGTAGCTTGTATTCGTCCAGCCAAACCCTTCTTCAGCTACACCTTTGAAATCGTTCCCTTGATTACCGTATTCAGCATCAACATTATGGGGATCAATCTCACTAGTAACGTCATACTTCTCTACAACTGTTCCATTATAGTCAGCAAAAACTTTTGTAATAACGTAAATCCATCTATAGGCTAATCTTCTAGCATCACCAACAAAGCCGTATTTGTGCAAACCTTCCCATACCATCATTTGATGGGGAGCCCATCCATATGGATAATCCCATTGTCTCTGAGGGTGCTCCTTATTGACAACCCCTCTTGATGCTTCTGTTGTGGATACAATTCCTCCAAACTCTTCAAATTTAGGAATTGCAACATCTCTAAGCTTTTGAGCTTGCTCAGTAGATGCGCAACCGGCCCATATTGGCCAAAATGTTGTTGCAGTTTCAAATGACTCCTGTTTTTTCTCGTACCAGTTGTAGTCATAGAACATCTTCTGCTCCTCGTTCCACAGATACTTTGTTATATTCTGCTTTCTTTTTTCGGCTAGTTCTAACCAGTCTTTAGAGCATGTTGTTTGCCCATCTAAGGTCTCTATCTTGTCGGCCAAGTACTCAGATAGTGCAAATGCAATATCAACTTCGTATTTGTACAAAAGAGAGTTCAAGTCCACCGTAACCAAGTGGTTACACTTTCCTTCAAATCTGTTGGTGGTATCATGACCACTCTCTCTGATTGCTTTATCATGAGTAAAGTATAAGTCAAGTACAGGCTCAGATACTTTTTTGCTGTTGTACATCTCTTTAAATTCATCAATTGTAGCGCCATACTTTTCTGCATATGGTAGAAGCACGCTGTTAAAGTGATCGGCTTCACACTCTGGGGGAATTCCAACTGATAAAGGATAATAACACGATAACCCTGTTTCAAGGTTCAATCTTGGTTGTGCCGTCCAAACACAGCGATATTCTTTTATAGCAGCTTTAATGCATCTTTCAAGTAAAGAAAGTGCGGTGGAATTTGCCAATCCTCCAATATGTTCAAAGAATTTTATTGCTAAATCTGTCAGAAATGGCGGCTGGGATCTACTCAAATAATAAGTTCTATTAGCATTCAAAATTTTACCATAGTTTTCTATTTCAAATATGTAATTTTCCAAAACCCCCATTATCACATCATCATATATGTTTCCACTCTCTAAAAGCCCTAAACAAACAAAGTAAGAATCCCATCCATAAAATTCATTAAATCTTCCACCAGGCACTACATATGGCCAACCTTCTAAGAGATCTCTTTTACCAGTGTTTGGATTAATAACTTTTCTCATAGCCAAACTCAAGAAACCTGGACGATCTCTCAAAGAATTCTCGTATTCTGGAGTAATATCCTTAGGCAAGTAATTTATCTCAAATTTATAGCCTACACTTTTTGCAGCAGCCTGTTTGAAGAACTCATATTGTTCTGGTTTATCATAAGGAACATATATTCTTAAGAAAGTTTTATCTTCAAATTTTTCGTCTTTTGCTATTCTTGCAATTGAATCCATATCTATTTGTCTGATTAGGTTTTTCCAGAATTTGTTTTTAATTAGCCTGGTCAGCTTACTGACCGGTGGCTCATTAATTCTGGACTCCTCTAAGAATATTTGTTTCTTATTATACTTTTTAGCTAGGGTTAATTCTTGTAACAAATTTGAAAGCATGTATGTTCCTCTGATGTTATACAACTTAAACCCTTCTGAGCTGGCTGTTCCCACTTGTAATACCTTAGATCCTTTATCTTCAATAGTTATTTTAAAGTTAGAGTCTGTATCTTCCTTTTTTAGTAACTCATTTAACAGTTTGTCAACATCAGGAATAAAAAGAATACGGCTCTCCTGTGCATTATAAGTATCTCCCAAAGAAGGTCTTCTTTGGTATTGATAACTCTGAACAAATGATTGTTTTTCAGGTGTGTATCTTTCGTTAATACTTGATGATCTAATTCTTCTACTTGGTGAAGTTGAATGTTGATATTGTTTCCCATAATATTCTTTCTCTCCTAAGAAAGGATTTCTCATGAATGGCAGCTTTGTTTTGCTTTTAAATGTGTTCCGTTCTTTACTATCTCTTTCAGACATAATAAGTAGTTTTATAGATTAGTGATTCTTCTTGGTTAATTATACTCTTTTTGTAAGAGCAGATTGTCTAAGAGTTCGTATACTAAATTTATCTACCACCCCTAAATTGTAAATCTTTGATTTATAATTTATATGAGGGGTTTTTTTTTTTAGGGTAGGATGGTTTTGAAGGATTAATGAAATGTTAAAATGACGCAAACCAAGCTTTATATAATGCGTTCTAGAAAAATAGTGTGCTTTAGTATAATGGCCAACAAATATACTTTTATATAGTAGACTTCTATGTTTAGACACAGCAAATACACGTAACTAACCTAATATGAACGTAAATATCTACAATATCCCTTTAGTGACACTAATGAATGTTTGATATGAATACTATATAGAAAGGATTAACCGATTCATCTAGGAAACATTTGTATCATGTCCTCGGAGTTAAAATCTCATAGAAAAAAAAACCAAAACTCATCAAGGTCTTCAATTGCTGACAACTTTTGAAAAAAAAATCAAAATCTACACAAGTGATCATAGAGCCCCCAAACTCTAGTATATAGTTGCTGACTATAATTGAGAACATTCAATCTGGCTTTCATAATGATTGCTGCTCTATTTTAGAAGCTATTTTGAATAATGTCGTTTTTTATGGCTTTCAATGCTTTATATTCTTTTAGACTTTAAAAATATGCTTTTGGAGATGTCGATATCTTTGTATCAGTGCATACAGTTGCTTATTATATTAAATATATGCTTCTGCGTGGGTTTTTATTCAAGAAAAAACATACAACATCAATTCTATATTTCTACAAATGAATTTTAACAATTGATACCATTAGTTACCAAATTAACACGTAAAGGATAATTTTTTAGTAGAAGAAGGTTGATATTTTGTAATAATGCTTTGGTATTCTACTATGTTGACTTATTAGTTGAGCTAAAGAATATTCGAAAACAAAACAGTACGTATTTTGATATCATATATATAAAAATATAATCTATGTAGTTTTACAATTTAGCTGTTTCAGTCAATGGTGAACGACTGATAGAGTACTACCTTCAGCTAAAAGAATAAGAGCACCTATAGATGAACCTGCCAATATTCTCTATTGCTTTAAGTAAAATACCGGCTCTTATATATAATGAGAAACAAGAAAATATTTAAAGCATATAATACTTTTGAAATAATTAAGGACTTCTTAAAAAGCTAAAAAAACATCAGTGGCGCATAAAAAATGTATAAAGATATTTAATGCTCTTACGGTTTTTCAATCTAAAAAAATTTTAACGCATATTTTTTTAAAAATCAAAAAAAAATTAATCTTTTTTATAAATTTTAAATAAATATTATCCTTTATTAATATTTTAATAAATTATTAAAAATTTTTGTAATTAAAATTATTAAACTTAACTAAAAATTATTTGTATTTAAAAAATATATTTGTTTACATATAATATGTTTTCAACGCATTTTTTTTAAAGGTGTATAATAAGTTTTTAACATATTTTTTTAAAGGTATATATTGCGTTAGCTAGAGAAAAATGGATGATGTACTTTCACAAAAATAAATGTTCACCAGTATTTACAAAGTATACAGTTTTCGAAAATTGTTATCTTTTGACATTGTTACTCATTTTCAATCAGTCTAGAAATATAAACAAGAAATAATCAAAATTGAAAGCAAACTAAACCGGGTTTTTGCTTTGCAGGTAATATCTAAGAGTAACTTGACAATAAAATATAAAGCAAATACTTTGCTAACAGAAACCAATTATGCACTTGGTTTTATCAATTGTGTTGAAAAAACATGACGATTATCACGTGATCTTTAGCATGCATCATTTTTAGTTCTGAATATACAACTCCACGCAGTTACAGTAATAGAGCTGGATTGACTCAGTTGCTGTTGTTGGTGCATTTTCTATGTAATTTGTTGCTCAAAAATTGCTACTAATAGAGTCTATATGTAAACAGAAATGATTTTTCAACTAAACAAGTGGAAAAAAAAATTAACTTACTCTTCCAAACGCTGTAAATAAAAAAACTTTATCTTAGTAAATAATCTTTTGAAAAGTTAAAAACAACAACATAGTAGAATAAATAATTATAAATTAATTATTAACATTTAATAAAATATATAAACAGAAAAGGAAAACATGCTTTAAGGCAACCACTTTATATCCTAAGAGATTCTAGAGTAGAGTAAACGCACACAGCACTTATAAACCGATCTATTTCCCTAACTCATCTAAGAGCAAGTAAATTTATAAGACCATCCCAGACTGCTCGTAGTCAGCTGGGCATGCGAACACGAACACTCATCACAGAGTGACTGCCCCTACCTCTCTTTTATCACCAAGTGGATTTTATCTACAATAGACCTGAAGCTCAATAACTCGCATCTGTAAACTCAGTGCTATTCTTGACAACTGATACCTAGTAATCAACATTCCCAAAGCCGGCCGGTCAATGACTGTTAATTTCCTATGATATGTTGTCTTCAATAGCTACTTGAATACATGACACGTGTAACGGTACCTACCACATATTTTCCTATCAATAATCATATACATCTAACCACTAGGCTTCAAACTTAAATTCAATCCTTCACATAAAGTTTTCCGATAAATATCCAATAATACTGAACCCCCACGATATTACCATCAATAAATCAAAAAAAATATACATTTGAGATCCTTTTTATAATCTACCCAATGGCTGTACATATTTGACACTGATTACCATTAAGATGTCGTTTCTTGGTTTATAGTTATAAATTCTTTGAGAAAGTATAAACTAAAAATATTACAATTATAAGTAATTTTAAAAAGATTCTAAAAAAAACTTAAAAAATAAAGGTGTTGATGTTGACGTTGCTTAAATACAATTGATATTGTTTGTGATAACTTTCTAATTAATTGATTTGATGGTTTTTAAATGCATATTAACAATAAAAACCATATGTTTTTAGCTGTATTTGTATGTTTTGCTTATAATAATTTTGAGTTTTGGTGGTGAAAATATCAATTGTGTTTGATTACTTCAGTGATTATCATTTTGTTTTCACGAAAAATGAATTAAATCAAAGAAAAATATAAATAGTGAAATAAAATGTAAAATCACTGTAAAAATAATATTGGAGACATATAAAATATTAAATATTTAGTATTTAGTGGATGGCTAAGATTTATAGGCTCACACATAACATCTTTATTGTAAAACAGACTTTAAAACTATATTAACTGGTTGCATCCTTAACTTGTTTGACAAAGTAGATTAGACAGCTGTATTTAATTACTTAGCTATAGACATCAAATTAAACACTACAGTTATTTTCAAATTTCATATGTTTACACTTTATTAATGATTATTTTTATCTAAATTATGTTAAAACTTTTTTTGTTAGTTTTTTAAATCTAATTTACTTATTAATAACAATTTAAACATTACATGTAAACAAATTTAACGAATCTGAGTAAAAAACGTGACTAACACTAAACAACTTAATGTCACGATCTTAGCGCGCCTGAAGAACCAAGCTTTGTGGCTTTTCATAAAAAGGAAAAAATGATCAGAAAAATCCCAAGACATGTTCACAATTATACAAATCTAAAGCAAGTCATTATTCTTGATAATGGTTGCAATAATAAAATCAGCTATTCTTTTTTTAATTACCTAGAAGAAAAAGGAAAGTTTACTTTTTAATGCATATATAAAATATTTAAAAATTCCCAGTTTTATTACAAAAAAAATCTCATATTAAAGTCTTATTAATTTGAACAGACTTATTTTTCATCAGAAACATTTTTGATAGCAGCAGTGTACTTAGAAACAGATCTGGTACCATCTAAGATAGCGTGCTTGGCCAATTCACCTGGTAAAATCAATCTAACAGCGGTTTGGATTTCTCTGGCAGAGATGGTAGACTTCTTGTTGTAAGCAGCTAACTTGGAAGCTTCGTTAGCAATTCTTTCGAAAATATCGTAGACAAAAGAGTTCATGATAGAAACGGAAGTTTGAGTCATACCAGTGTCTGGGTGAGCTTGCTTTAAGACCTTGTAGATGTAGATACCGAAGGTTTCTTTTCTAGCTTTAGATCTCTTTTTTGGGGCTTCAGTGGTGGTAGTCTTTTTAGCTGGAGCTTTGGAGGCAGGTTTTTTTTCGGCGGCCATTTTATTTATATGTATGTTTTATGGTTATTATTTTACGGTTTTACTATATTTTTATATCAAATATGGAATAATAAACTGTCTTAGCAAAGTATTTTCTTTAATTTTTTTGATTATAATTGTTGTTCTTATATATTCTAAAATCAAAACAAAATAAGTAGTAACGATCATACGTGTATGCTAAGGAATCAAGAATACTAGTTATTTGTTCAACAGTACAAATGATTCCAATATCTTTTTTTTCCCTAAAGAAATTTATATATTTCTGAAAAAAACCTTTTTTCTCATTATATTTTGCCTATTTAGGTAAAATTATTGAATATTACTTACAATCCGCATACACCATATACACAGTACCCGCTGCGTACAGAGTATACATTTTGTGTAACTTTGGTAAGTAATATTTTCCTAAATAGGCATATGTTTCATTTAATTGCAATAATTTATCATGCAAATAGAGAAAAACCACAAGAAACGCAAATAAATAATTCACGATTAGGATCATCTAGCCAGTATAGCATTATATCCAATGATAGTTTCATGATTATCATTTAAATGAAGGTAATACCTATATAAGCAAAGCTTCCTTCATAGACATATTTTCAATAAAGGATTTAATTGACTTATAATATTTATTACATTTTCAAATAATTATAAGAAAAATATAACTATAAACCAAACTAATAGTTTAAACTAATTAATAACTAAATAATATAATATAATAAATATGTCCGGTGGTAAAGGTGGTAAAGCTGGTGCTTCAGCTAAAACTCAACAATCTAGATCTGCTAAGGCTAACTTAGTCTTCCCAGTCGGTAGAATTCACAGATTACTAAAGAAGGGTAACTACGCTCAAAGAATTGGTTCTGGTGCTCCAGTTTACTTAACTTCTGTTTTAGAATACTTAACTGCTGAAATCTTAGAATTAGCCGGTAACGCTGCCAGAGATAACAAGAAAACCAGAATCACTCCAAGACACTTACAATTAGCTATCAGAAACGATGATGAATTAAACAGCTTACTAGGTAACGTTACTATCGCTGAAGGTGGTGTCTTACCAAACATTCACACTGACTTATTACCAAAGAAGTCCTCTAAGTCCAAGGCTTCTCAAGAATTATAAACAGTGTTTCTTGATTTTGGATTAATTACGAATTTTTTAAAATAAGATATATATAAGATAGAAGCTTTTAATAAGCTTTTTTTTTAGTAATTTATATTTTCATCTAGGTATAATAAAAAATAAAACTAAATTATAAAACACTTTAATTTCTTTTCTTGGAATGTATTGATTACTCTCACTGAAATGTAACTTAATGCATCATCTGCTTTTGAAAAAATATAAAATTCTATGCAATGAGTATCGTAAATTCGCAATGTTGTAGACGTATTTTGCATATCATCAGTCTTTAATCAACTGTATACAAAAAAAAAAAAAAAAAATAAACAACCAAAACTGGGCCAAGAAAAACAAAATTCAAATATTTGAATTACTAAAAAAAAAGTATCTTTTCGCAAAGTTACACATTTACTTAGTATCAGCTACTATATCTACAATAATATTAACTACAGATACCAAAACCTCAACACTTATTAAAACAATTACAATAAACTCCAAGTATTCTTCATCACTTTGCCCTAATTGTTCCTTGAACATTTGTAGTAAATCAGAAATGACTTCCAGTCTTTGATTTAGCAAACTAACTCTCTGATTAATCTCTAAATATCCCCTAGTGGCCTGGTAGATTGGCTCAAGCTGAGGTTCTGACCACATAATCTCAGGCGAATCTAGTATGGAGCCATGCAAGTTTATGTTAATTCTAAGAATGAACAATTCTCCTATAGACTTCATAATGTCTTCCTTGGACATCGATATCTTACCCATAGAAGCAATTTGCTGAGGAATATCTTGTGTATCCTCAATAGAGTTGTCCACAAGCTCTTCAAACAAACTGATTTTAACACTTTGTGCCAATGCATGTGAAATGGATAACTTTAGCAGGTAGTTGGACCCATCATTCAACGTAATAAAATCATTATAGATTCTTGGCTGGTACGATTTTGTAATGTAGTAATTCAAATTCTCTATTTGAACATCTTCAATGGCAAGCTTTTCCATTTCATAATTCTCCAAATCAGATAAGAACGCCTTTTCTTCTCTTTCTGTGAAGCCCCACATTACAATGACACCATATTCAAAAATAAACAGGTCCGGTTGTTTATCACTGACATATATTTCACCACCCTTACTACTCAACCTTATGAAGTCATTATTGTCAGTTGCTCTTTTATCTCCTCTCCAATCTTTATAAATAAAAGGAGTATAGAGGCAGTCATCAAAAAGCTTAGGCTTTGTGTGATTTGTTTTTCTACAAGTTTTGATCCATTTGATAAGACCCTTCATGTCATAAGATCCTGCTGTACAATAACTTGTAACTCTTGGCAAATACTTTCTTTGCTTCTTCCCCAACTTTTCCGCATCTTTTCTGGCAGCTAGATTATCGGTTATATGACTAACTTGTGAGTAAATTTCATTTCCTTTCCCTCTTTTTCTGGTTATAGATGGGTCTTTTGATATACTTTTTCGTCTGGATGACAAAGAGTTATCATCGCCTTGTGTTGTTGGAACAAAGTGTAATGTATTGTCTTCTGGATCATGATCTGCCTGAAAGGTGTCCTTATCCTCTGGTAAGATCCTCAGTTTTTGTGTTATCTTGGAGGTTCTTCTACCATGCCCTAATGTAGCATCAGCAGTAGTGTGCTGTGAGCTTACTTTGTTTTGAGAGTTGTTGTTAATGAAAAAATCACTGGCTTCATCATCATCTGTTTCATCATCACTGTCGTCACTATCATAATCCTCTGTATCTTCTGTGTCTGAGTTGTTGTTTTTTTTTGGGCTATAGTTACTATCCTGACTCTCATTGAGCCTATTAGCAGCCAAATTAGTAGAATTCACGCCTGACATTATTTATTCTGAAAAGAATGTCGTATGTTTAGTTGATACTATATAAGGTCTCTATTCAAATGTTTGTTCACTTTGACCATATAAGTCTTGAGAATTTCTTACCCAATTAGGTAATCTGTTATGGCTATGTTAAATTTCCTTTAGAAAATCCACTAGTTGATTAGAATTTTTCTAGATGTAACTATAGCTGTTGATTAAAAAAATAGTATGTAATACTTATGGTCTATGAACAAAGGTTTAAGCCAAAAAATTCAATACAAATTTTCTTGCTAAAAGGACGGCAAAAAAAAAAAAGCAAAAAGTATCACCAGTATCAAGAAAATGAGGAAAACCCGCGCATAATTACATCAATAATACCGTCATTGGAGAGTAAATACAACTAAAATTCGATATTATTGAAATCAAGGAAAAAAAAAAAAACCAAAAAAAAAAAAAAAGAGAAAAAAAAAACACTTAGACACAGAATGTTTACCATTTTATTAAAAAACGTTGGTCAAAGCAATTGAGATCTCTTGATCTTTAAAAAAATTTGTAAGCCATTTTTTTTGAAGTGTTAAATTTCCAAGGTTGCTTACTTGTGTCTCCTTGAATGGGCGTAACACATGTAATAATTGGAACAAAAAAAGTTAATACCTCTATAACCTAGTAAAAGACTGAACAAATACTACATTTTTAAATAAGAGAACATTATTTTATTATTATATATTATTGTGTTTTGTTTAAGTTGTATTCAATATTTGGCAGTAGAACAAAACATACAGTAGTAAATACCCCAGTAATATGGAGAGTACCAACAGAGAAGAGCTGATCCAACAAATCAAAGATTGTGAGGTTGAAAATGAAAGACTAGTTTCAAATATTACCAGACTGCAAATAGGAAATAAAAGATTGAGACTAGAATATGCAGTCTTGTTGGAGCAACTTGAAAGAGCATCAGAATTACAAGAAAGACACAACATTGAGGAACTTCCTACATTGAAGAATCTTACTAAAGATTTGAACATTGCTACCAAAAACATTCTGCGTTACGTTGTAGATAATGTTTCCAAACCTAATGAACAAAAAAAGCAAGAGTTTATAGATTCGTTCATTGAAAAGCACATCAATTTAAGCAAAGGTTTTGAAGACCAAACGAAAAAATCAGATATTAAAAATGGCTTAAAGGAAGCTATTTTAGAGGCTGCCTTAATTCATAACAAAATGAAAGGTACCGTGATCAGAACAAGAGGTCCAAGAAAGAAAAAACCCGAGAAAGAAGATACACTTAGAGAAGAGCCTATGCTTAAAAAGTTTAAAGTCAATGTGAGTGATCCAGTGAAGGATGAAGATGAAAAAGATGATGAAGGTAGCCAGCTCGATGACCAACATTTTTCTCGTGATCATATAGAAATACCTAACAACAACGTTATTGATGAAAGAAATGATGAAGATGAGGATGAAGAGGAAGAGGAAGATGAGGATGAAGATGATTTTGAGAACAAGCCTATTGAGGCACACATGCTGGGTAAATCTCTTGAATTTGAGAGTGAAAATAAAGGTCATAATATAGATATATCATCTACTTGAAAAAAATAACAATAATATATATATATATATATGTAGATATTGAACGAAATGCGGTAGCTTCTTTTGCTTTTAATTTGATATCAATAATTACAAATTTATTAGTAAGAATATATGAGAATTTACTGTGATTACCCTTAAACTAACTACAATTGTATGATACTGACAATCCCGTTTAACTATCAAAACCAATTTGGTAGCGGAATTTAGCACTTTTCTTTTTTTTTCTTTTTTTGCACCATTTAAAATAAAAAGGAAGAAAGATTACTCCATTAGGAAGCCAAAGGTATACTAGGTACGTTTTTCTTGAAAAAAAAAATCAACAGTGAAAAAAGAAATGTTATTGAGATTGGAATTACGATTTCAACAACTAAAACCTAACAATTAACACTGAATTTGAATTCACGAACCAAAACAACATACAACTGAAATACAGCTTATAGAGATATTGCTCTTCTGTATTTTATATTAAGGAAAATTTGTCACTTGCCTGAAAAAACCATATCTACTTCAATTAAACACAAACAAATATTTTCGACTGAAAACAAGCATATCAACTGTTAATTTTATATATTGGAAAAACTTTGAATTTAATCATTTAAACAATGGCAAAACAAAAAATTGATACATCAAAAAGTGAAAACAAGTTTCGTTATTTGTCATTCAAAGACAAAATCAATGACTTAAAGATTGAACCTTTTAAAGATTTGAAAAAAAAGCATTTTAACATCACCGATAAATCACATCTTTATGAAACTTTCCAGTATTGGAGTGATATAAACTTGAGTGGAAACTATGACTCTTTTCAAAAAGAAACTGAACAATACATCAAAAACTTACCTACAATTTTATACAATAAGGAAAAGATTTTGAATAACCTGATTAGATACATCAACTTACACGATGAATTAAGTTTGCAACCTTTATGTGAACTTTTATCACAACTTGTACATGATTTGAACGAGGATTTTCTACCTTTCTATTTAGAATCACTGAACTGCTTGATATCCTTGATTAAGGACAGCATTGTTAGACAAAAAGTCAAGGCCTTTGAATACGGGTTTAATTCTCTGATTTACATATTCAAGTACCTATCAAAGCAGATCATAAAACACGATGAATCAAGTCTACTTATAGAAACTTTTAATGTATTTAATAATCTAATCACCGACAACGCTAACTTTTATATCAAAAAATTTAGTGCAGAAAGTTTAAGTTTCTTGCTGAGAAAATGCAACAAAGATCTACTAAGAAGAATTATCAACTTGCTGTATGAAAAGATGGAATCCACTGAATATGCTTCAAACAACTACGAAGGTATATTTTTGGTTATATCTGAAGCATTGAAGATATCTGAAGGAAGCCTACATTCTAAGTTTGAAATAGTTATCAGTATCTTATTGGAAAAAACCGTCATTATTGAGGATTTGTTAAAGGAAAATAACATAAACAAGCTGCACAAAGACTTTATTGCATCCAGAGAATACTCGGAACTCTATTCAGAAGAAACATTAAACATAAACTCATCAACTTACTACACAAAGAAGACATCCTTGTTCACCGATATATTATTAGACTCATTGAGACACGTTTCCGCTGAAAATTCTGAAGAGGTGTACTCCTTTATACTTTCCAAGATTAACAACATAATTCAAAACAAAGACACCCTGTTTGATTTGGAAGCCATCAATAAGGTGTTGACTACACTGTGCTTTGCTGAAAGTGGTTACAAGGTTTCAAATTGGGGCCCACTAACTAAACTAGTGAAGAAGGCTATCTCATTATATGAGCAAAATGTTTCAAACTGCTATAAAGAGTGTGTTAATGGGAAGACGTACACATTGCTGTTCATAGTTTTCATTAGAAATTGTTCTGAGGAAAAGTTGATAACAACTGATGAGCTTAACAAGAAAATTATCTCTTTCATAGAAACATACTTCCCTTCCGAATTTTTACCATTTGTTGATAACTGGTTAAACTCCAATGCTCAAATCAAAGATAAATTCTCTTCAAATGACTATTCCGAAATTGTTTTGAACAATATTATTTCAATCATGGAATCTCATCCAGTTGACCATAGGCTGTCCACATTTATCTTAAGAAATAGCTTTAAACACATTGAATCTGTAGATAACTTTTTGAGTTTGAACTTCAAGCAAGAAGTATTAAGCAGCTATTTTCAAAAAGATATCGACTCTTTAATCAATTCAAACGATGATCTTTTCAACTTTTTGACTGTTGTCGACTTTTTGTTCAAGAACTGTAAAGTCGTGAACACCATATTAAAAGATGACTCTAATATGATAGTTGAAAAATTAATTAAACTCTTCCAAAAAGTGATTGAAAAGGTTGACTCAAATGATGACAAATATGTCGATTGCCTAGGTAAGTTCTTAGTCCTTTTTAATTTCAGTCCTTCCAAAATGGCTGAATTGTATGAGATTTTAACAGCATCAAACATTCTGAAATCTGAATCTTTTTTCATCAACGTTTTATTTGTTAAAGGTTTGAAACATTTCTTGATTAGCACTGCCAACAAAAACCACAATGGAATCAAAAATATTATAGTTAATGAATTCGCTAAACCAGAAAGTGTTTTTTTAAAACTATTATGTGATAATTTACTATTACCAAATAGAAACATCAGAGTTGAATCTTTCTTTTTGATTCAATCTTTGTCATTGATGTCAGAAAGCAAATTGAAGGTTCATGAAGCTTTGAATACTTTATGCTTGATTGAAGACATCCCTCATGATTTGAACAATGCAAGAGATATTCAAATGAGATTAAGAAACATGGTTGTTCAATACAACGAAGGTCAAACTGATCTCTTTTCTAACAAGGTATGTTTTAACTACATGTTTGGTTTGATGACCATAAGATTCTCTCCAATATTTGATACGATCATTGATTGTTTAGGAAAGCTTTACCACAAAGATGAAAAAATGGTATTTGATTTGTGCATGGAATTTTTGACTGCTGCTGAAGACTTAAATGACAAATTGAAATTTAATTATAATTATGAAGCTTACACAAGTTTAGGCAAACCTGAATGGTGGTTTGTTAAGACATCTCGATTCAATGATATGATAAAAAGATTTAACAACTTATCTGAAGGTTATAATGTTGAAAACAATAACTACAACACTACATTTGTGATCAACATGAAGATTGGTGATGCTATGGTTAAGGCAATCGAGTATCCATTGATGTTAAGACAACAAATACTCAAGGCATTAAACACTTTCCCACATTTAGCTGAAAGATTCTATAAGCAACTGGTTCCATTTTTCTTAAGAGATGATGAGGAAACAGACCTTGAAGTGTATGGTGAAGATAAGAAACAACTAAAAGAAGAAATTGAAGCTGCTAGCAAGTACACCAAAAAGTGGTCTGACTCAGACAAGAATTTGTTGCTGAAGCTATTTGGTCAGTTCACCAATATGGTAAGTTTCCAAAACCAAGACTTAATTTATGACAGATTGTTGACTTTGTTGACTAATAGATCTACTGAAGTTCAAAAGTTGGCATTGACTGGTATTTTCGGATACAAAAATAAAAAAATCAACAAGTACAAAGACAACTTGAACAACTTGCTGAATGATGTTCTTTTCAAAGATGAGATTGCCAAGATTCTAAGTGATGATGACGATAAAAAAATTCTTGAAGATGCTGATAAGGAAACAGTTATTCCTTTGGTGTTGAGAATCATGTTCGGTAGAGTACAAACCCCAAACACAAATGGATTGAAGAAATCTAGAAAGGGTTCAGTTATATCATATTTACCAAACTTTGCTGAGGATGATATCATAATGTTCTTGGGTATTGGATCACACAGACTGAAGTATGACTATTTCATTGAAAATGGATGTGTTCTAGATAATGAAAAAATTTCTTCAAACTTGTTGAGAAGAATTTCCGGGTTTTTGAATGTAGTAAACTCTCTGTTCTCATCTTTAGGCTCTAAATTTCCTAGAGCCATTGAATCTTTAATCAATCCCTTGATTTACTGCTGTGCAGTCAGTTACAGAGTAGTTGAATTGGGATTAACAGATGACTACATAGACAAAAGTGCTAGTAACGTCAGACAACAATCATTAAAGGCCTTCAACAATATTTTTGAATACTATGGTGGCGATATTGAATGGTCTCCTTATTTCGAAAACTTCCAAAATGTTGTTATCAAACCAAGATTAGAAAAGTTTGATGATGAAAATTTACAACAACCATCCTCTATTTTAAAAATAATTGCTTATTGGTCTAATGATGATAAGCTCTACAATTTCCTATACTACAACAACCTTGCCAACGTTCAAGCATTGATGCTGACCTTGATTAATGATAATGTTAAGGAAGGAGTGGTTGGTGTTATACTGAAGTTTGTTAAAAATTTAATTGAAAAAGTTGATGACACTGAGCTTTATGCCGAGATGGTTGCTATAGTTGTATCAAATTCTCTAGCTAAATTGCCTCTTTTGTTCACTTTGGACATGTCTCCTGAAACTTCCAACATTGCAGTTGAATTATTATTGAACATTGAAAAGCTAGGATTTATTGAAAACAATGAAACAAAGTTATTGATAATCAATTCCCTAACCAATGCCTTAGATTTTAATACAAAGAAGATAACTCAAAACAACATATCAAAAGTGCTTGTTATCTTAAGTTCCATTATCGAGAATTTTGATGACTTAGATTTTGACAAGATTAAAGGTTTATACAAGCAACTTTCTGTTTTATTAAGATATTCTGTGGATAAAGAGATAAGAATGTCATTAAGTGACTGCTTTTTGAAAATAGGTGAAAAAATCGCTGATCTAAAAGATATTTGCCAGATTATTAGCGATGTTAATAGCTTTGCATTGTCCAGACAATCAACGTATGACTTTGATAAAAGATTGGAAGGATTCAGAAAAATCTTTGATGAAGATAGATTCATGTCATTCACTGAATTTGAGTGGTTACCTTTGATTCAAACATGTTTGTATTTTATCAATGATCCAGAAGAGTTCGTCATGAGAACTAATGGTAAAAAGGTTATTAATTCTTACACTGATTATTTAAACAGACAGGAAGAAAACTTGGATGCCTTGGATATAATGAAAGATATCATTTTGCCGAATTTACAAAAAGGGTTGAGAAAGAAAAATGACGAGATAAAGAATGAATATATTGATATTTTGGCTTACATTGTTTCCAAATCCACAACTTTCAAAGGGTTGTCTGATATGCGTGTTTTGGTCAATGAAAATGATTCTGAAGCTGACTTCTTCAACAACATCAATCATATTCAACTTCACAGAAGATCTCGTGCCATGAGAAGATTGACAAACGAAATTTGCTGTCAACTACAAGACAATTCTGTGGCTCATTATTTGATTCCAATGTTTGAAAATTATGTCTTTATCGAAGAAGAAAAATACAGAACTTTGTGTAATGATTCTATTCAAGCCATAGGTATTCTTTCTAATTATTTATCTTGGCATCAATACAAGGCTCTTTTCAGAAGATATAAAGGTATGATCAAGAATGATTTTAAAAACTTAAAGGAGTTGATCACTTTATTGGTCAGAATATCCAATTCCTTTAGACAGTCAATGTTAAGTATTAGAGGTGACAATAGTGATTTACCAAGTTTCACCAAAATACCTAAAAACTTAAGTGATCCAGAAAAGTTCATCAAGGGTGAAATATACCCAGAGTTCACCAAAATATTGAATCACAGAGATGATGAAACCATTGTTGCTAGAATCCCACTAAGTGAAGTTTTGGTAAATTGTATATTAGGTTTAGATGCCAAGGACATTTCTAGTTATCTGCCTGGTTCTTTGACCAGTGTTTGTCAAGTGCTGAGAAGTAAAGCTGAAGAATTGAGAGATGCTGTAAGAAAAAACTTGTCTAAGATCTGCTTAATCTTAGGAACTGATTATTTGCAATTTATTTTTAAAGAATTGAAGGGTGCACTGACCAGAGGTTCTCAAATTCATGTTTTGAGTTTCACAGTTCATCATGTGTTAACTGTTATGGATTCTTCATTGAAAGTAGGTGATCTTGACTCAAGCATAAAGATTTTGATGGATGTTATCATGGAAGATACATTTGGTACTGCCGGTCAAGAAAAAGATGCTGATGGATACCAGTCAAAGACCAAAGAAGTTAAACACAACAAGAGTTTTGATACCGTTGAAATTGTAGCCAGTTATGTTGGAATAAAATATTTCAGCATGGTTTTGAAACCTATTAAAGCCATGCTTTTGGAAAGATTACCAAACAAGATACAAAATAAATTGAAGGAAATGATCAGAAGAATCTCATTGGGTATTACAAAGAATCCTGAAAGTTCCACCACTAATTTCCTGAAACTATGTCATGAGATATACTCAGAATCTCTTGACGACAGTGTATTCCAAAGAAGAAAAAAGAAAGTCTTAACTGAACAGGAGGAACACTTTATAGTAAATTTGAATGCCAAGTCAACCCATGTTGAAGTTGAAAACACCTTGTACATCAGTTTCTTACAGAAAATATCTATCGATTTCCTAAGATCAGCTATTGTTAAGAACGAGAACTTAATGAAGGTTGAATATTTAGAATCTTTTATTCCTATTTTGAAGAAGCTGTTATTTGCTGATGATGAAATGGTAGTTATCAGTACATTGAGAGTATTGATAATTTTCAGTAAGTTAGAGTTTTCCAAAGATAGTGAACCTATATTCAAGAACTGTTGTAGAAAGGCCTTCAATATCATTAAGGATTCTCCAAGCACGGCCTCTGATATTTGTCAATTCTCGCTTAAGTTTTTGTCTGTTATATTGAGAAATAAGCCAAATGTAGAGATTAAAAACTCAGCTTTGAGTTACATTTTGACTAAGCTTTTACCAGATTTCAATGAACCCACCAGACAAGGATTGGCTTTTAACTTTCTGAAGAGCCTGGTAATGAAACACTGCATGATACCTGAGTTGTATGATATTATTGACAGTATAAGCATCACAATGGTTGCTAACCACTCTAAGGAAATCCGTGATGTCTCAAGATCTGTGTACTATCAATTTTTGGTTGAATATGATCACAGTAATAGCCTATTGGAAAAGAAGTTTAAATTTTTGATCAATAATCTACAGTACCCATCACCTGATGGTAGATTGTCTGTTTTGGAATTGGTTCAAATGATAATTAAAAAGTCTTCCCCTGAGTTGATGTTGAAGCTTTCTTCATCCTTGTTTGTTTCTTTAGCAAATGTTGCATGCAATGATGACAATGTTCATTGTAAAGAGGTTTCATTTGATCTGTTGGGTAAGTTGTTGAAGAGATTGACATCTGAAAAGACAGCAACCATTGAAAATTACATTTTAACCTGGATGAAACAAAGTAACAATGAATTATTTACAAATTTGGGTCTGAGAATGTACAAAGTATTCGTTTTGAATGTTGGATTCAACATCAACAAAGAACTGGATGAATTAGCGTTGGGCCGAATGAAGAAGATTATGATTGAGTCGAAAAAACAATATGATAAGTTGGAAGATTTTGAAGATGATGAGGAAGTTTCATGGCAGTTATTGTACACTGTTATGAATTTGATGTTTAGCATGCTTACGGAAAATGATGATAAGATTGAAATCACTTCTTTATATGATGAGGACTTTGCTTTTATTTGGAGGGAGTGTATTCCTACAATGATTCTGTACCCACATCCATGGATAAGATTGTATGCTAGTAAATTAAGTATGATTGCTATTGAACACAATGAAACATTGGGCTTGACCAACTACAGCATTCAAACAATATCTTTCAAGTTGTTTAGACAGTTGAGTGCTCCTTACATTTCAGAAGAATTAGCTCAAACATCTCTAAAATTGTTGGTAAAAATAATAATGAAATGGAACACAACCAATCAAGTATACATACAACCTGATGATGTTTCCGAAAATGAGAAATCAAAGAGTCTGAAGAATGTTGAAGAAAATGAAGGTCAAGAAGGACAAGATCTATCTACAACAACCACTAAGTTCAAAACATGGTTAGATTTTGTCATTTCCAAGGCTACTTATATGCTGAGAAATGAAAACTTGACTGCCAAAGAAAGTCATATTGGGAAGAGAACAATGATTCAATTATTGGCATTGGTATCACAGATTCTATCTGCCGAACAATTGAAAGAGAATGAGGACATTGTACCAAAGATAATAATGCCTTTATATGTTATAATGGAAAGAGATGGTTATCACTTACATGATGATGAAGATTTGAAGAACTTAGAAGAAATTCAAAGTGCAGCTAAGGAATGTATGCAAATATTGGAGGACAAGCTAGGTGTTAATGAATACAGTGTTTATTATGCCAAGGTCAATAAGGCGATTGTAGAGAGAAGACAAGAGAGAAAGGCCAAGAGATCAAGATTAGAAATAACAAATCCCCAATTGGCAAGTACAAAGAAATTAAAGAAGCATAAGAAGTCCAATGATAATAGAAAACTTGTTAAGAACTCCAGTGGCTATTACTCAAGAAACAGATCTTGATTGCCAAAATTATAGGAGACAAATATTTATCCTTATATATAATCAGAGAGAAATTATTATATTGATATTAAAATATTATAGTTAAAATAAACCACTTATGATTAAATTATTAAAAGAATCAAGCAAGCAAAAAAAAAAAATATCAAATGAGATGCCATATCTATCCGAAGGTAAAATGCAGTAATATGAACAAAAACGTAATACATCATAATGATGTGAATTATTGAAAGCAAAGTAGATTTTATCGATACAGTTTTTTTCTCTAGACAATCTAAAAATGAAACAGTTAACTCAAATACAGGCACATATAATCTATATTGTATATTGCTATTGTTTCATCAATAACCCAGCAGATTAAATCATTTGACATGACAATAAAATCGTTGATATATTATGCAGGAGGTGTCTATATTTAGTATATGATGAAGTTGTGGCTTTGGTACAATTTATGTGTTACCTCCTTCATTTTTCCCTTAAGGGGAGAATTAGGATATACAATTCCTTTATGTTTCATTTTTTTTTTTTTAAGGGAAAACACATTAATATTGCTAAACTCATCAAAAGCATTCATTGTTAAACAAGATAAAAATACGTAGTTATCTCATGAGATATACAGCTCAGGTAATCATCATTCACCATTTTCCCCTCTTTGTCACACAGTTTGAAATCCGACAATTTGAAATTTAACAATGAGAAATACCCTTTAAAAATGACTAAAAAAAATATGCTTAATAATCTTTCATATATAATTAATTAATCGGTTTTCACATTTTCTCTAATATGATGTATGTTTATATATTTAATTGATGTGAACAAAATTCATTTTACAATTCAGTATTATAGTTAATTTATACAATTTATCACATGAAAGACGAATAGAGGAAATAACCATCAATAAACAATAATAAACTGAATCAATATGGCTAGTTCAACAGAAGCAGGTTCCTCAACCTCAGCCTTTGTTTCATCTTTGATTTTCAACTTAATTGTATTTACAATTTTTATTGTACTATTCATTCAACTAAGACCTAAAAACAAAAGAGTCTATCAGCCAAGAACTCTTTCCGATATAAAAACAATGAAACCATATGAAAGATTGACCGCGACCTCTGACTTTGAAGCAAATAAAAAGTCTGCATCTTCATACTTCTCTTGGGTTCCAATGTTGTTATCAAAGCCACACTCTTATTTGATTCAACATTGTTCCTTGGATGGTTATTTTTTTTAAAGATACATTTCCCTAGTGTTTTTTATTTCATTAATAGGTTGTTTCATCTTATTACCTATTTTGCTTCCTGTAAATGCCACAAACGGATCAAACTTGACAGGTTTTTCTTTGTTAGGTATGTCTAATGTTACCAACCACAACAGATTTTATGCACATATTTTCTTATCATGGATTTTCTTTGGAATGATCTTATGGTTTGTTTACAGAGAGCTATACTATTACTTAACAATGAGACATGCTGTTCAGCTATCTCCATTCATGCAATCATTGACATCATCTAAAACAGTCATTCTTACTGATTGTGATTCATCCATGATTGATGAGGATGTTGTCAAACGAGAGTTTGATAATGTTACTAAAGTAACTGTTGGTAAAGATTTCACCAAATTGGAAAAGAACTGTCAAGAAAGAGACAAAATATCGATGAAATTGGAAAACCTATTAAACAAACAAATTAACAAATCTGTTTCAAAAGTTGTCAAGTGGTCCAAAAAGGGTAAATCTGTGGATGATGAATTAAGTGGGAAACCAAAAGAGGATTTCCAATCTTATACCAACAAGAGACCTCACCACAAATTGAAGACTAAGTGGTTCAATAAGATCCCATTAATTGGTGGTGGTGAAAAGGTTGACTCCATCGATTATTACCTAAAGAGAATTGATGAGTTGAACAAGGAAATTTCTTATCAACAAGAAAACTGGAAAAATGAGTTTGATGACATGGGTTCCTTATTCATACAATTTGAGACTCAATATGACGCTCAAAAATGTTACCAAAACATTGATTTAGTTATGGAAAAATCTGCATTCGGCTCTAAGTACATAGGGTATGCACCAAACGACTTAATATGGGAAAACGTTTCCATGAACAAAGCAGTTAGAGTAGGAAAAGAAAAGTCAGCAACAACCATGATTGTGTTATTGTTGATCTTCTGGTCCATACCAGTTGCTGTAGTTGGTTGTATCTCCAACATCAACTTTTTAACTGACAAGGTACATTTCTTAAGGTTTATCAACAACTGTCCAAAGGTTATTTTGGGGTTGATTACAGGTTTACTACCAACAATTATGTTATCTGTATTAATGATGCTTGTTCCGGTATTCATCAAATTTTTGGGTAAAAAGAGTGGTCTGCTATCTCATCAAGAAATTGAGTTGTACTGTCAAAAATGGTACTTTGCATTCCAAGTCATCGAAGTGTTTATAGTTACTACAATGACTTCTGCTGCAACCTCTTCAGTTACAGCCATTATTAGGAAGCCGACTTCAGCAATGACTTTGCTATCTGAGAACTTGCCTAAGGCATCCAATTTTTACATTGCTTATTTCATGTTGCTGGGTTTAACCTTCCCTTCGGGCCAACTATTACAAATAGTCAGTCTGATTTTATCTAAAGTTTTGGGTAGAATACTGGACTCAACTCCTAGACAAAAGTGGAACAGATACAACAACTTGTCGAAGCCATCATGGGGTGTTGTCACTCCTGTTATTGAATTGTTAGTTGTGCTATATGTTTGCTATGCTATAATTCAACCAACAATATTAATTTTCTCAACTTTTGCTCTAGGGCTATACTACATTGCTTATATTTATACTTTCAATTATGTTGTTGGATTCACTGAAAACAGCTTGAAAGGTAGAGCTTATGTTAAGTCCTTATTCCATACTTTCACCGCCTTATATCTTGCAGAAGTTTGTTTAATTGGGCTATTTGTTATGGGTAAGAATTGGGGTGCTGTTGTTTTAGAAGCTGTCACCTTGGTTGCCACTGCAGGCTGTCATATCTTTTACAAGAAGAGGTTTTTGTGTTTGGTTGACATTGTTCCATTGAGAGCCTTCAATTTACAGAACAAAGGAGATTTATCTTCACAAGCAGTAATCAACTTTGATGAGTACCCAATCGATCAAGGTTATAAAGATTTCCAGCAGAGTAGAAAACTAATCAAGGAAAAGAAATTTGAGATGAAGGAGAAAACAGCCAATGGAGAGCCAATTAGACCAGCCAATGAAGAAGATCTAGCAAAGGCTGATTTGATTCCAAGACAAAGAGAAGATGAAGAAGAGAGCAACAAGAAAGACAGTATGCGTCAAGAAATGCACTTACCAGAAAGCACATTTGTTGAAGGTGAGCGTGACTTTGATGATGACTTAAACAAGGACAACTTCAATAAGCTTCATTATTATGATGTCAAAGGTAAGAAGGGAGATGCTCCTGATATATCCTTGAACCCAGAAATGGACAAGATGATAGCTCATAACAGAAACATAGACCTGGAAAGATATCCATCAGACCAAGAGAAAATGAACAAGGCTGGATTGATAGGAATGATCAAGACATTCTTCAAGCCTACGGAAACTTACACATTAAGTAAAGTGTATGCGAGATTACCAGAATTCTATGAGCTAGTTGCACTGGATGGTGGCATTCCCAGAACAGATTTGAACTTGAACAATTCTTTTGGTATTGAATACAACAATGACAGATCTACAAGTGAGGATTTCAAGAACGAGAACACATCCAATGAAAGCTTTGATGGAAAGAAAAACACTGTGCCAAGTGATCCATTCAAAAATGGACTGGGTGCAGGTGATTTTGACGGATACTTATACCCAAGATTGTCAGATACAGAGCCAATTATTTGGATTTGTAAAGATGATATGGGGATTTCTGAAGCTCAAATCACTTATGCCAAAGGATTTGGTGTTGATGTTAGGGATGATGATACCAAATACGATGAAAAGGGTAAGTCCATGTATTTTAACGATCCCCCAGATTTTGAAAGCTAATTGAATATATCACAAAAACACTCCATATATACGATTTTGTTTCTTGAACAATAAATTAATTATTAATGTAAAATAAACATTTATATTTTGTAATTTCGTTTTTGTTTGCTCTCTGAAGAAGAAGATTCATCATTGTTAATATTAAGAAGTTAATTATGCAACGGGTATTGATATGTTAAGTCCGTCGCTATCTCATATATTAGACTAATTTTTTTTTCTCGTTTTTTTTTTTTTTATAGGTGAAAAAAAAAGGGCCAAGAAAAGCATCAAATGCAGAAACAATTAAAGAACAAAGATAACGTAACGTCTCATTGGTGTTAGTAGAAAAGTTTTTTTTTCCCCTAGCTTCTTCTTTTTTTTATATATATATTTTATGGTTAACTTCTGAATTATACAATGGCAAAGATCTCGCATTTTGAAAAGACCTATTAGATCAACCAAGAAATAAGAACATTATACAATAAAGAAAATGCCCGTTTACGATATTGGATCTCTTAACCAGAATTTAAACGACCTCTCCTTAGATTCAAAACAAAGCAAATCTTTGGATACAGAAGATAAAGTATACATTCCAAGAGCGGAATTTGATTCAATTCTTGAAATTATGGAAACTTTAAGTACTAAGCTAAAGAGTGGTCCGTCGAGCACAACATCTGTATCAGCTAAAAAGTACCCATATAAGCAAGACCCTTATCGCTGTGATATGTGCAAAGACAAAGGCGTTATTTATGGTGTTAGATACCACTGCTTAGAATGCCATGACTTTGACATGTGCGAAGATTGCTTTGTTCAATTGAGTCAAAACTTGGATGTTAATGCTTCTACCAAGAGCTTTGACACCAAATCAGGCCTTGAAGATATCCATTATGATTTCCATAACGTAGCAAGAGTTGTTCCTTCAGCATCTAGATCAACAAAATTGAACGCAGTTACAGTTGAGGATATGAGTGCACACAAAATTGCTCCTAAGGAATCTGAGGAGTGTGGAATTTTAGAGTTCCATGTTGATGACGATGAAGAGGAACTTTTTGAGTTCTATAAGAACTTGGGAAGTTCAACTAGTGTGCTTCGTGAGCTAAAAAAAAGATTTGTGGAATATGATGATATAAAGGGGAAGTATGATGCCTTGTTGGCTGAACACCAAACTTTCAAAAATACCGATAATAAAGTTATTGAATGTGAGCATCAATTGATTGATTCAAAAACATCGTCCGATGGCATACAAGTATCTTTTGATTTGGAAGACAAGAAGTGTATTCTTTTCACTATATTGAACGACACTAAAGATTACATAATTCCTAAAAGTTCAAGTCTTCATTTCAGATTTGGCAAGAACAAAGAAGATTTAACGAAGTGTTATTTAAAGCTCAGTGAAAAGGAACCTATTCAACCAGGATCTCTACAAATGTTAAGATTCAATCATATGTTTGATGACTACAGTATTCTGAAGGCTGCCACCTATTATGAAATCAAGATTATGAATGCAGACAAGGTATTATTTGAAGCTACTATTGAAAACCCAGATGCCGGTAAATCTAACTTCAAACACTTGAAGAACGAGCTAAAGGAGAAATTCGTTCCAAATCTGAGCGATTTGTCAAATGATGATGATTATGATATCCTTTCTGAATTTGATGATCTGTGAATATGTATTATTTAATGATTGACTAAATGATAATACGTTAGCAGCTATTTTAGAAAAGAAAGTGATTTCCTAAACAAGAAATGCACTATAAATACGTAAAAAAAAGGAAGACATCACCATAGTAAAGATTAACCTAAGATTTCCTTTTTTAAGTTCCCTTCGGACATCCAACACTAAAATATTTCTCAAAAAGGTAAAAAAACGGAAAAATTTTTTCTTTTTCTCTTTGCAATTTTCCCCTTGTTAATTTTTTTTACTCTTTTCTTTTTTTTTTTTTTTTTTTGAAAAAATTCACACACAATTTTTTTTATGAAGGATTATATATTCATATTAAGCAAAATATAAGTGCTATTTAATACAAAATTGGAGGTAAGAACCAAGAAAAATTGTATAAAGCTGAAGTCAAATTCTAGTTGTAAATACTACATATATATTTTTCAATAAAACAAAACTACACGTTAATCATGGATCAAAGTGAAGCTGATAAAAATATTGAAATTTGGAAAATTAAAAAATTGATTAAATACTTAGAAGCTGCCAGAGGTAACGGTACTTCTATGATTTCTTTGGTTATACCACCTAAATCCCAAATATCCATGTCTCAAAAGAAGCTGACTGATGAATACGGTACTGCTTCCAACATTAAATCCAGAGTAAACAGATTATCTGTACTTTCTGCTATTACATCCACCCAACAAAAGCTAAAGCTATATAACACTTGTCCAGAAAATGGTTTAGTTTTGTATTGTGGTGAAATGGTTACTGAAGATGGTAAAGTTAAAAAAGTTACTTATGATATTGAACCATACAAGCCTATTAACACCACCTTATACTTATGTGACAACAAGTTCCACACTGAAGTATTGAGTGAGTTATTGGAAGCTGATGATAAGTTCGGATTCATTGTTATGGACGGTCAAGGTACATTATTCGGTTTGTTATCTGGTAACACCAGAACTGTTTTGCACAAGTTCACTGTAGACTTACCAAAAAAGCATGGTAGAGGTGGTCAATCCGCTGTGAGATTTGCCAGATTGAGAGAAGAAAAGAGACACAATTATGTTAGAAAGGTTGCTGAATGTGCTGTTCAAAACTTTATCACCAATGACAAGGTCAATGTAAAGGGTTTGGTTCTAGCTGGTTCTGCTGACTTCAAAACTGATTTGGCCAAGTCCGACTTATTCGATCCTAGATTCCAAGACAAGATTGTTAAAATTGTTGATATCTCATACGGTGGGGAAAATGGTTTCAACCAAGCTATCGAGTTATCTGCTGAAGCATTGGCCAATGTCAAGTTTATTCAAGAAAAGAAGTTGGTTACTGCATACTTTGATGAAATTTCCCAAGATACTGGTAAGTTCTGTTACGGTGTTGAGGATACCATGAAGGCTTTGGACCTCGGTGCTATTGAAACTTTAATCATATACGAAAACTTGAACACTATGAGATATGTTTATAAGGACGGTGAAGAAAAGGAAGTTGTTGTTGAAGTTAATCCAGACCTACCTGATAAATCATACTCTATAGATAAAGTTACTGGTCAAGAAATGGATCTAGTTTCCGAACAACTGTTGATTGAATGGTTAGCTGAAAACTATAAGAACTACGGTGCCAACTTAGAATTTGTTAGTGACAAATCTACTGAAGGTGCTCAATTCGTTGCCGGATTTGGTGGTATTGGTGCCATGTTAAGATACAAAGTTAACTTTGAACAATTGCTAGACGAAAGTGATGATGAATTCGTCGATGAAGGTGAAATTGAATATGACTTCATCTAATTCAAGCAAGTAGTTGAATGTATTTCTTTTCCTTTTTTCCAATGATATGTATATATTGAATAATTAATTAGGACTATTTTCTATATGGTGATATTGCTTTTATAGAATTTTCATCGTTATGATGCAAATGATTCTCATAAACGATATTTTGTGTAAACTGTTCGCACAGAAAGCAGCAAAAAAAAAAAAAAGATAATCCCCATATTGAAAATATATTTGCAATTGAAGGTTTAATCAAATCTTAAATAAAAGGAGAATGAATGAGATATTGTTGATAAAGTTTTAATAATCTTAGTCTTTTCTTTTAGGATTTTAGTCTTGTTAAAAATAATTAAAAAAGGAACAAGCTATAGAAAGAGATTATAATAATCACCAGAACTTTATATAACAAAAAAAAAATTACTACACTAAATATAAAAAACATGAGTAAGTTTAATATCTTTATAAATGTACTAAAAGTGATATTTTCTATAATAACAATCACTTTGATTAATATTGTATACATAACACCAATGATCTTCTTTGATTACTCAGTTCCAAAGGTTCCCATATATGCTTTGTTTATCCCCTTTTTTAACAAAGATGTTGATCAAGCCTACATATGGACTCGTTACATTGAACCCAGAATTAGGGATACCGGTATTGTAAAAATCTACTTTGCAGGAAGATGGAACTATTTGATCAATGATCCTTTTTATCTAAATCAACTATTCAAGTATGAACTAAGATCGTTTCATAAATCAGGTAACAATGAAAAAATCCCTAAATCACTACTTGCTCATTATACTGGAACTAATATAATCTCAGCACATGGGAAGCAATGGAGAGTGTTTAGAAAGACTTTACTTCCTTGCTTTTTAAACTTTGAGCAATATAAAATTCCTTTTGAGAATGCAAACAAATTATGTAATCTGATCTCAAATAAAATTGAAAACACTGATTTGGACTCTTTTTTGGAAATATTTACAAGCAATGAAACTCTTTCAACAGTGCAATTCAAAGTTGAAAATACTCCGGATACTTTAACAGCATCAGAAAATATTTTAAGAAACTTTAGTGTTAGTGAACTTGTACAAAAAATGTGTCTAGACAATATCAGCTCAATTGCCTTAGGCTTTAACTTGAACACATTGAGTGATCCAAACTCACACTTATTTCTTCACTTGAATAAAATCAAAAAGGATATTTTTAAACCCTTATTTATGGCATTCCCAATCCTAGACAATTTCCCCATACAAACTCGGATTAATACTAGAAAGCATATAGATCTGTTTAAGGAAGAACTACTTGATGAAATTAAAAAACATTTGATTGATAATTTTCAATACGAACAAGAATCTTATTTGAATGCTGGTGCCAATCTTGTTAAAGAAAATTCAAAGGGCAATATTTCCAAAAATGAATTGTTAGACAATTTGGTTATCTTACTAGTTGCTGGCCATGAAAATCCACAACTATTACTAACTTCATTAATCTATGTTTTAGGAAAATACCAAAAACATCAAGATATTTTGAGATCCAATTTTCTTAATTTAACCACTTCTGAGCAAAGTAACTCTAATTTACTACAAAGTTTGAAGAAAGACTTTACATTAACATCTATAATATATGAAACTCTAAGGTTATATCCACCTATTGGAAATTTAGTCAACAGAATTGCTGCAAAAGATTGCTACTTAAAGGGCTCAAATAATCAAAATATATTCATAAAAAAAGGTACTTACATAGGTTACAATAACTATGGAATTCAAAGAAGATGTGATGTCTGGGGGAAAAATGCTAACGAGTTTATACCTAGCAGATGGGGTAAAGATGATAACGAAGTCCAAGATCAATGGAAATCCCGAAAGGCTTCGGCTGAAATAGGTGCATTTCATGGAGGAAATAGAAATTGTATAGGAGAAGATATTTCTGTAAACATTATGAGAATTATATTGTTTAAAATGATCACATGCTTTGAATGGACATTATCGAGTGATTGGAAAGATAGAATTACTCCGGCAGGTCCAATATGTCCATACCAGCTAAAAATAGATATCAAACATTTATATAACAAACGATAAAAGCTTACTTCAGATACTTTTTCTTGTTCTTTTTTTTAGAGGCATCGGCCAAGTTCATTTTTTGTAATCCCATGACACTTTCATGCCCTTTGTTTTTAACTATCTGATCAGCATAGTTTACTAAGCCACTGGTCAAATACTTTTGTCTCATATTGTATCTTATGGGTGTTGATAAAGATTGCTTTAGTTCATATTTCAATTTTGATATTTCGTTAGAGTCTTTTATTTTGCTAAATTTCTTGGATTGATTTCTCTTTAAATGATGATCCTTTTTTCCGTTAACAAATTCCAATAAGTTTTTGGCATTCATTTCATCATCACTGTCACCGTCATCAATACCTAGGTCATTGGCAGCTTGTTTTAACCAGCTATCATCTTTTTTAACACTCTTGTTGGAAATTTCATGTTCAGTTAGTTCATTAGCCAACTCAACTCTGCCCTTCAGTTGACTGACCAAGTCATCCTGAATTAACATGCTATCAATGGTGTTTTGCCACTTCATTTTTTTGGTTGTTGGCTCACCTGCAGATCCACTCAATGTTTTTCTTAACTTTCTTAGTGGACCCATGGCCTCTTGTGGGGATAATATCATCAAACTGAATCCTTGATCTTGAGTCTTCCCTCTTAGAGTTCTGCCTGATCTGTGGATGTAAGTGTCTGCTGTTTTTGGCAAATGATAATGAATGACATGCTTAATGTTTGGTATATCCAATCCTCTAGCAGCAACATCAGATGCTATCAGAACCGTAGGCTTACCATCTTTTTTGTTATTAACTTTTCCGGTGAAATTCTCCAAGTTTTGCAATCTCTTTTTTTGTAACATTTTGGAGTGGATAATATGATTATCTATGTTCAAGTTATTCAAGAAAACGTGTAATTTTTTACATGTTTCAATGGAGTTTGTAAAAATAATAGAATTCTCTGGGAAAACAGTCAAAATATAGTAAAGATACAAGTTTCTTTCCATAGGTAAACATTCAACTTTTAGCTCTTTTAAAGAAGGTAACAAATGGTTGGTTGGATTACAGTCAATAAAGAGTGGCTTTGAATTGAAATGAATCTTAGCCATTAAGTGCTGTATAATTTGCTCCTTTTCATCGGTCAAGTCTTTCTTTATGTAATTCTTACTGTATCCATTTTCCAACTTGTTGAACAGATCTAATTGGAATGTAGCAGAAAAAATCAAAGTTTGCCAAAACTTTAAATCTTTAGTTTTCTTTAAAATTTCCTTGTTCTTGTTATACAACAACTCATAAATCTTAATGAACTCATCAAAGTGACCATCTTGTAATAATCGATCGGCTTCATCCAAAACTAAGTATTTGATTTTGCTAAATTTGACCACTAGTTCCTTGTTTTTACCCAAGATTTCCAAAAATCTTCCTGGTGTAGTTATTATGATTTTACCATTGCCAGATTTTGGATAATTCAATAATAATCTCTCTTGCTTTTGTATCGCCAAACCACCAGTTATAGGCAAAACAACGTTTTCGTTAAGATTCTTTGGAATAAAGCTTTTCATAACTTTAGTAACTTGAGTGGCCAATTCTCTTGTTGGAGTAAAAATAATACCTATAGGATCTTCAGATTTATGTATTTGGCCATTAGCCATTTGCTCAAATAGTTCATTCAAAATAGGAATGGAATAAGCCAATGTTTTACCAGACCCGGTGTTAGCCTTACCAATTACATTTGCGTTCTTGCTTATAATTAAAGGTAAAACCTCTTTTTGAATTTCTGAGGGTTCCTTAAACTTTTGATCAATAATTCTATTTAAAACATGTTTGTTGATTTCACAGCCCAATTCTAACCATTTTGGTACAGCAATGGAATAATCAATATCATTGTCCAAGTCTTGTTCAAGGATCTTTTCGTGGTCTATGACTTGTTGGAAAATCTTGGTATTTAATTCATCATTGTTCTCTTCTTCTGGTTCTTCATTTTCAGATATATCATTTTGATCAAGATCATCTGATTCTAAAGCACTTAGTTCACCTTCTTCAAAGTCATCCATATTCTTGAATTCACCAAATTTTTCATTCATATCCAAAATTTCTTCTTCAGCGGCATCATGGGTATTGCCAGTCTTAACTTGATCTTCTTTAACCAGAAATTCAACTTTCCCTGTTTTTACATCTTTAACTAACTTAACATTATCCAACTCTTCCAAGCCGTAAAATCCTTGCAAATCTTCCATATTCAAAGCAGCAGTATCATCTTTAGTGATTTCAACAGTTTTCCATTGAAGATCATTGATGTTAGCCTTTTTGAATTTTTTGATATTACCTTTTTCACTGGCCTTGGAAATGTTTCTTTTTGGTGCAGGTCTTTTGTTCTTAGGGTTGTTATTATTCTTAGCCATTTTTTTTGTCTGTAGCCTATTAATATGATAAACGCTAAAATAGTGTATTTGGTTTATTAGATTTAAGCCTTTTGTTTAATATATATGTGATTTGATATAGAAAAACTTCAGTAAAATCCAATTTTTAGATTTTTCAAAATAGAGCATCACTAAAAATTGTATGTAACCCAAATAGGCAACCGCTTATTAGCTGAAAAGAAAAAAAAAAAGAAATCCTGTAAAAAAACAACTCTCCTGCTGACTATGTCCGAAAATAACTTGGTTCATAAATTCTAATTGCTCACATCCGTTTTATCTGAAAGCATTACTTATAGTTTATATAAGTTGAAAAAAAAACAACTTGGTCATGTTTTAATTAATCTTATATTAGAACATAACTGAAAATATAATTTACCTAGAATGTGTAAAAACTGTAAGTGGTATCATATCATTATTTTTGTTATATATCATAGACAAATATATGCGCTAATTTTTTATATATACTGCTATTCACGTGATATGCTATTTATTCTTTTTAAAAAAAGAACAAATACAACTGCTCCAATAATTTATCAAGAAAATATAAGTCCGTCAATCATTGCTAAACAACAAAACCAAGAAAAAAAAAAACAATTACCACCGTTGATAAAGTATTTTCTCTTGATTAAATAGCGCAACATTTAAAGATAACTGATCCATCGAACGTTTACTTTACTAATAAATGCAAAATAACTCTGACTTGGTAAAGCAAGATAGCTTTAGTATCATTAGACAACAAAAAGTGTTGATTGTGAGACTTCTAAATGAAATATCAGTCATAAATAATAACGGCTCAAACTTGATTGAATCTTTTAAACACTTCAACATACTTCTATTGGAACTGAAAAAAGACTTTGACTCTCCAAAAGAATATTATGAAGTATACATAGAGGTATATGATGTTTTGAGCATATTGTTGAACTACTTAACAGCCAATCACTTGAAATTGTTCCATTTAACTGATATCTATGAGCTAATTCAATATTCAAACAACTTGGTACCTAGATTGTATTTGCTTATTACTTGTGGGGTAGCCATGCTGGATTTTGATACATTTCCTCAGACAGAAATATTGAAAGATATGATTGAAATGTTGAATGGTGTACAACATCCAATAAAAGGTATGTTTTTGCGTTATTATCTGCTACAAAGATGTAAGTTTATGTTCAATGATAAGAAAAGGACTGTTACAAACGAATTTAAGATTGATTTTTTGATTGCAAACTTTATTGAGATGAACAAGCTATGGATTCGTTTACAGTATCAAGGGCAGCTAAGAGAGAAATCTTCCAAATTAAAAGAGAGAAAAGAAGTCGAATTATTAATAGGATACAATTTAGTTCAGCTAACTGAGGTGTTAGACTTGGAAGAGCACAGTCGGGCTTTAACATTGTACAGAGAAAACACACTACCAAGAATCTTAAAGCAAGTTATCTCTTGTAGAGACATAATATCCCAGGAATACTTACTTGACATTCTGTTTCAAATATTCCCCGAATCATACCATTGTGATTTAACGTGTATAGATTTGTATTTAGGTTCTTTTTTGAAATTGACACCTAAGACAAACATCAGTAAAAGTGTGGCTACTTTAATCGAGCAGATTCTATCACAAGCTGATCATAATAAAGAAGAAAGCAACAAAAATACATTGGATGGCGGAATTTTGTTTGACAAGTTTTTGAAATTCTTGAAGTATCTTAATGAAGAGAGACCGGATCTTCCTTTCAAAGATTTTATTGTGATTTTATCCCCTTTGATATCATTGGTCTTAAAACTAGTAGATCCCGAAAACTTAAAATTGAGACTTGATTGCTTAGACTCTGTTTTTAGCTTTATTAATTTTAAAAAGAGAGATTATGCTATAACACATGAGATAGAATTCTTGCTCAAAAGGATATTTTTCTCTATTAAAGATGATATTGAGCCGGACTCCACTTTACCTTACAGTTTGCTTGTTGAATGTCCAAATGTTAACGAATTCTTACTAAATTTAGGCAGTGACTTCATAAGATATGAGATATTAGACATGATCACAAAATATAGAATCCAAGACAAGTCTCAAATCCCATTAAAAGATTTATCAAGATTATTGAAGCATTTTGAAACCAATAGCTATACAATCATGTCCAAACCTGAGCTAATTTTCAAGGTATTTTATATGCTAGTTGACTCCGAAGTCCTAATATCAACACGCTTTGAACAATACATTACTGATCAATTTGAAAGTTTACAATACTGCAAAAATTGGGTTTTAAATTTAAAAATTAAATATGCCAAGGCTGATCAAAAAGGTAAAATTGATTTTTTGACCAACGGCCTGGTATCTCAGTATTGGAGACTATTGAAGAAGATTACTACTGTTAAAGCATCCAAGCTGAAGAGTATCTTCGAAAAATTTGACAAGACATTACTGAAGCAAATCTTTAAGAATTTAGGCGGGCTAATTTTTGAGGTTAATAACAAAAAGAGAATGGCGAGTAGTTTAGTTCTATCAGTTGAGTTAGCTGTTCAATTGAATTTGCATGAGGTTGCTTTTGATTTCATGGAGTCCATCCTAAATGAAATCAACCAATTCTCTAATATTAATGACAAATACAATGTTTTGTTGTTACTTATTGAGTTTTTACAAAAAGACAGACAATACTTCATCAAAAGTTCATTAGAGAAAAAGTTTGAACAAATTTGTGTGAAGGTAACTGTTAAGAGCTTTGAAATAAATGACATATTTTTGAAAAGTAACTTATTATTAACTTGCACACATCTATGGTGGACTTCAGATATTGATGAAAACAATGCCCTGAAGTATAACAATGGAAACAGTGGGAAGAGAATCCATGAAATCATGAATAAATTAATTCAGCAAACCACCTCAAACAGCTTGGTGACGAACTATCAACTGTGTTTTGTATTGATACAACTATTAAACAAAGCAATATATTACTTTATTCACGGAGAGATAGAATTTTTCACTATTCAATACTTGAATAATATAGTTAAATTGCTAAAAAATAATTTGAAGTTTCTGGAGAGGGAAAATAGACTGTATCTTGAGCAAATACAAAATTTTGAGGATAACCAAGATACAGCGGACAAAGACTTTAGTATAAGTGACCTGTTTCTAGATTTTGATGGTGAGATTGCTAGTACTGGAGATAAGGAAATTGATCAAGATGTTAACCTCCTAAACTTTAAGAAGAATTTACTTTTATTTGATGCATTTGAAAGCATTAAAACATACGTTTCAGATCAAGGATCTTTGGATGAGAGATTTAATTTACTGAATATATAAACATATACAGATCATGATTACTGTAATAACAATGTATTAATAATAATCTAGATTATATCTGTAATGGTTTAATCAATTTTTAGCGGATTTTAGATGCATAAACCTTAAGCACTTTTTTGTAAATAGTGTGTCGAGATTCGTACTCGATAAAAAAGTTTTTTCTTTCTCTTTCAACGAGGCATAAACAATTAAAGAAACGACAAGAAAAAAAAAAAAAAAAGAATATGTTAAGAAAAACCCCTATAGATATTTCCATATGTTGAAATAAACACACAAAGATTAACCAGTGCACAGACTACTTTATAACTACAACTCTGACAAGGTGAAAAAAGAAAATACTTCAGAGGAGAAAATCAACTAAGAAAGCAACACCACATCAAGATCATATAAAATGACACCTTCCACATCTATAAGATATCACAGTAATAAGAACTTAAACATATGTGTCATCCTTGTGGGCCTTCCTTGCCGAGGAAAGACTTTTATATCAAACAAAATTAAAACTTATTTGACATGGATGATGATCAATTGCAAAATATTCAATATTGGTGACTACAGAAGAAAGCAACTTGATAGCCAATTGGATGAGTTTACCAGTATTGATGCTGATTTTTACAACTTCGAAAACCAAGAAGGCTTGAAGGTTAGATTGAACTCCTATGAACACGCACTAAAAGACATGGAGAAGTGGTTTTTGAACTATGAGGGAGTTGCCATTCTTGATGGTACTTCATCAACAAGATCCCATAGAAAGTGGCTTTTGGAAAGATTGAGATTGTTGCATATTGAACCTATATTCATTGAGTCATCTTCAGATGACAAGGATTTAGAGAAATTGAACATTAATGCCTTGATAAAATCTTCACCGGACAAGAAAGACTTTGATTTCTATGAAATGAAAATCAAGAACTATATAAAGTTTTATGAATCCATGAATGAATTCAATGATGAAAAGGATTACACATTTGTTAAGTTAATGAAAAAAGCTGATGGCTTGGAACAAGCAGTTATAAACAAGGTGCAATCATACTTAGAATCAAAGATCATCTTTTATGTGATGAACTTGAACTACTTGAACCCCAGCAAGGTCATTTGGCTATCAAGACATGGTGAAAGTGTTTACAACGTTGAAAAAAAAATAGGTGGAGATTCAAGATTATCTGAAAGAGGGTTAATGTATGCAAAGAAACTTCCTCAACTTTTGAAGGAGCAAGGATTTGATGAAAGCAACCAAATGTCAGCATGGACATCCACATTGATAAGAACCAATGAAACTGCCCAATATTTGCCATTTGATAAAATTTTACCCTGGAGAGCATTGAACGAGTTAGATGCTGGGCTATGTGATGGTATGACATATGAGGAAATTGAAGAAAAATATCCTGAGGACTTCAAAGAAAGAGATGAAGACAAATTTGAGTATAGATACAAAGGAGGTGAATCATATAAAGATGTTGTGCTAAGAGTTGAACCTGTAATGATGGAACTTGAAAGACAATCAAATGTTCTTATCATCACCCACCAAGCAGTTTTAAGATGTATCTATGCATACTTCATGAATATTCCTCAAGATCAATCTCCATGGGTTGCTATCCCGTTGCATACTTTGATAAAGCTAGAAGTGAGACCTTATGGTGCATGCAAAGTGACTTTAATCAAAGCTAATATTCCTGCTGTATCAACATATAAAGAAAAAGGTACATCTAATGTAGGTGAAGATGCAAGTATAAAAAACAATTCATCTAGAAATTTATTAGCTGATACAATGTAAAAAAGAAAAAGAAGTTAATGCTAAAACATTTTGAATATTCATTAACCAATACAAACATTTGAAAAGAAGCAAAGAAAAAGAAAATTAAAATTCCGGATATTAAAACTAGTCAATGAGACATACAATTGTTGTGCTGCTATATAAAACTTTAAGTTTACTTTTATTATTTTGCTTTTACACATTCTGTTACATTCAAAATTGAATATTTCTTGTTTATAAATTAATTAAAATTGGGTTGCAGTTCCGTTTATACGAAGTTCTTTGACAATAGTTTTTTTTTTTGAACCTTTCCTTTCAAAAAAAATCAATTTATGACTTATTCAACTTCATTTATGATTTTTTTGTTCAAAAAAAAAAGGTCTGTTGAGAGGTTTTCTATTTAATTTTCTCCCTGGAGAGAACAACCCTATGATTTTCAAACCAAGTGTAATTCGAGTTGTTAATCTCTGTATAATTGTCTTACAATAAACTGTTCTGATTCTTCAAAATTCAATATAAAGATATGATTGAAAATAAAGACAAAAAGGTTAATACAAATATTGTAAAGGTCTCAGGACCACAGTCTTTATCTGGTAGATCTCAAATATCTAAAAAATCAGATAAGACATTAGTCGGTTCTAATGTAGAGACTCAGTCTGGAAAGAATAGTATTGCTTTCAACGACAATACAAATGTGTCAAATAGCTCTACATTGGTAACTACAAAGACAAAGGTGAATGTGGCTGATAAATTGCAACAGTTAAGTGTTTATGATGAAGTAGACGAACATAATTTAAGTGAAATCGAAGAAGAAAATGATATTAGTGTTGTCGGGAAGCCTTTAAGAGTATTGAATGGACTGTCAAGTGAAAATGACAGCAGTGTGATCAAAGATATTAATACGATTTCTACAAAAACCATAAATAGTAACGACAACAATACAACTAATTTAAAGAGCGATAACAAAAAAAATGTTAAAAAAACTGTCTTTGTTATTCAGAGGTTGCCTATACTTTGTGAGAATCTATCTTTTGTTATTGACGATATCCACCAAAATATGGACTCTGTGTCCAAGGCAACAATGACCTTTATTGATATTTTGAAGAGTTTTATAGATGATGAAGACAATAAAGACTTGAAGATGGATGTAATAACTTTTGAGAACAATGTTTATATGTCCAAAATTTTTAAAATGGTATTGCATTTATGTGACAATTTTTTGTTCAAGCCCGTATACCAAACAACCAGAGCCATTTTGCTATCGAAGTTTTCTCAATTTTGCAACTTGTTCAACATAAAGACAACATCTAAAGATGATCTGTTAAGTAACGAAGATGTCAGGGTCTCTATACCCTGCTTACAGCTTTTTCCAAATTTAGAAAAGTCAAGTGAAATTGAAAAAATAATGCAGGGCATAATTGAGCTATCAAAGAACAACTCCATAGTATCTGAATCTGAGGGCTCTTTTATTGCTCCATTGAAAAGAGGGTTCACTCAGGATTGCTCCATAATTTCAATAATGTTTGGTGTAGCTGAAGACACTGTTGATTGTAATCTGAGCACAATATGCAGTTTATATTCCATGTTTCCAAACATCCACTTTTATTCAGTTGCAGATCATATTGAATCCTGTAGTGTAGCGAAAGAAGCAAAGGTTGTTACTGATGCGAACATTAAAACTCAGATAGAATCGTTATTATCCAATTGGAATACATTGCCTTTCAGAACACCCAAAGATTTTTGCAATCCTCCTATATCATTATCAGTATCTACTTTGAACAAAAAAACCAAAATGTCAGGAACACTAGGTGGCTTTATTCAACCTGTAATTAATGAAAACTCCCCAAAGCAACTAAAGCATTACGGCAATAGTGTGTATGGTATAACCTGTGCTCATGTGATTTTATCTGAATCGCAAGATTACCCTGAGATATCTTTACCTTCATTATTGTTGCAACAAAAATACATTACTAGCTTGAATAATGCTAAAAAGGACTACCCTGAGGGAAGTAAACAAAGAGAAATTTTTAATAAGGAGATTTCTAAAATAGAGCAGTACATGGATTTTCAGTTTCAAAATCCTGCTGGGCAAGTTATATGGGGTGAAAGATGTATTCTGAATGACGCCCAATTGAGTGATTTTGCAATTATTAAGATGAACAAAAACATAAAGCTCGCGTGTGGAAATTACTTAGGAGATGATGTTATACAGAGCTTGGGTGATCCATCTTTACGTTTTGATAACGGATTTATAACTGATTATACCAAGATGAACGATATTAAACCTGGAGTTGAAATCTTTAAATACGGTTCTAGCACAAAGTTTACCAGAGGATTCTTGAATGGACAAAAAATGGTGTACTGGTCTGACGGAAAACTGCAGTCATCTGAGTTTGTTATAAATTCTTTGGGTAATAACCCTTTATTTGCCACCGGTGGTGATTCTGGTTCATTTGTATTGACGAAAAATTCAAACAAGTTAGGATTGTCTGTAGTAGGTATGCTGCATTCATATGATGGTGAGATGAAGCAGCTTGGACTCTTCACACCAATGGACAGCATTCTGACAAGGTTGAAAACAGTAACTAAAGTAGAATGGCAAATAAAATCAAGGCAAAGATAAGAAATACAAGTGTCTTATTTTAAAGTTTCATCTTCGGCTTTAGCTTATTTCTCTTTCCTTCTTCGAGCTTCAAAAAAAAACGCTACACCATTACCCTGTTTTTCCCATTAAGGTAAATTGTAAAAGCACCTCAAAATAATGAGCTTTGAAAAATAAAGAATGGGTATTGTCTATGGACCATTACTTATTATATGGAAGTATAGAACAATTATATATTTCGAAGATAAAAATGAAAGAAGCTGAATTTAACAGATCAAGGTGTATTCTGTTCTTTTTCTAAAAAATAAAAACTTTTTTCTATACTATGCAAAGTATTTAATTCTTGCTTTTATCAAAAGAAAACTGCCTAGGTAATTGTGACTAACCATTAATGCCTATTGAATAACAAAACAGAGACTTATTATATCCTACAATAAACAGAGACAAAACCCAATATAACAGGTTAATTTTTGCTGGTCATTAAGTTATATTTCGTAAACAAAAAATTCTATATATCAAATAATCATGAACAATTACCTTCAGACACCTCAAAAAAACTCTTATATTGATGATGAACAAGAGAACAAAAGCTCTATAAATACACCTCCCCCTTCTGTAACAAAAAAGTTGTTCAACTCCTTCATCAACAAGCGTCACAGCACCCATTCATTCTTTTTAAAGACACCAAAAAAAAATTCAGGTGCAGTCGATGACATATCTCCTAAGAAGAAACTACCTACACCATTGAATTTAGTAAAGCCTGAAAGATCATCTCAATTACGTGAAACAAACATTGTCAATAAAAAGCTGGATTTTGGTTCATACAGTTTAGAAGGTAATGATCAAGGAATTGATAAAAATGAAAGTCTCTTTTTTGGCAATGACACTGCTTTGTCTTTTAATAAAAATGTTAGTCTAATGAGTGCAGTAGATGCATCTGTTGATAAATCAAGCTCAATGTCAAGTACTAAAAATACTACCAGAAAAAAATACAATGATGAAATGTGTATCGTTTGTGATGAATCTTTGAAGATATTTTTGAAGGGAGAAAAACCTGTGGAAATAGATGGACAAGGACTGGCACACTATGAATGTTACTTAATGAAAGATGAACTTCAGAGCACAAGTCTATTAGAAGTTCAAAAGACTGATGAATCAGACATCATTTCAACAGCTGATTTATTATTCAATCAACTACAGGTTATTACAACCTCATTCAATACCACTAACTTGACTACCGACATGAAAGAACCCCGTGGTCATTCACAAGCCAGCTTATTGACTCCTGTGAACCAGATTGTTCCCACTAAAGATATCTCAGAAAACGGTTTTCAAAGTGAAGCGATAAAGACTACACATCACAAAATGAAGAAATACTCTACTATAGATATGAATGCTGATTTTGATGTCTCCATATTACCTCAGTTTTATAAGGTTGACTTGAACCTAAACAACAAGTCTCCACTAACTGTTCCCCATGTATTAAAATTGAACAATAAAAAAGATGATACCTCGCTAAAAGATAACAAAATCCTGAAGACATCAGATCTAAATGAAAGTCTAGAAAAATCTTTGATCAAAGATATGTCTGATGAGTTCATACGTTTATTTCCAAAGGTATTTAAGGATTTTGATACAAAAAGTATCCTAATAAATATGGTTGACTTTGTCGAAATCAGTTTCAGCGATGAAAATTATATCAAACTTGTTATAATTTTAATTTCTGATATGGATAAAGTGTTTTTGATGTCTCTCGATGGAAATTATAGTACGACTTTGATGTTTGATCAGTTTTACAAAGTAATAAGACTAGAAGAAAGTATCCTAGTTTATTCGACTTCTTTAGACTCTCCAGAGATATCAATAAGACAGCCTCAATCCAAAAATGATTCCTCAAGCATCATGGACATGGGATTCTCTTTAGATAAATGGTTTCAGATCCTAAAGTGGCGAATAGCTAATAAAGCTATACAGGTACATGTATCATCTTTTGCAACTAACTTATTTGAAGCTATCGAGTTTTCTGATTGCTGCTTGAATTTGCACAGATACATTGATTATGTCGTTGAAACATTACCTTCAGATATCATGTCCAAAATCATTGGTATTGCCAACCAAGAGTATCTTGATGTAAGTTATATCATGCCTAGTTTGGCTGATCCCAAAAGCAGTCGCAAAAAGCCAAGTAGCAGCAAGCATTTAAACGATGATGGCGAACAACCAAGTTATGTATGCATTGCCATCAACACTTCGACAGACATAAGTGCACTAATAAAAGAGCTGGTCAAATCGTACAGTGACGATACAAAACTTGCATACATTAGAGCACAACCGGACGGCTCTTTTAGTTACATTGGATTTGTGAACAGAAACTGGGATGGGCTAAATGAAATGGAATTCTTTGAAAGAACTCAAACCAAAATCTTAAACTTTGATAGCATGTTTATGAAATTATACAGTTTATTTGCTATGAATACTTTGGATAAAAATGAGTTCATTGAGTTAAAGTTGTTCAATGATCAACCAATAACAAATTTGGGTAGATGTTTTAAAAAACTCATGAAGGAATACACAGGTATAAATATTTACAACTACCAGATAGCTAATAATTCAGGTGTTGAATCTATTAGTAATATATTAGAAAGCTATATGGAGCAAACTTATCAATTCACCAATAACTACTCAACTTTTAAGCTACCGTCAAAGGACTTGGCATCGGACTACATAAAAGATATGGTATTCTATCAAAACTCTTACAAAAATTTTGTTGATTTGGAAGTAAGAATAAACCCAATTTTTGAAAGCTGTATAAAGTTTAAAAACCTTGAGAATGTATATGGTCATAAGGTTCATATAGAAAATTCAGATTTAATAAAAAGTATCAACTTGAAGTTAAGAAATGATCCAAACTGTAAATTATTACTTTTGGATTTGGAAATAACTAATAAAAAACAGTTTGCAGACTTGTTAACTTTTTTGGATAAACAGAAATCGCTGATTTTAAGTGACAGTGTGTCTCTTTTACATTACAAAGTTGACAACATTGAAGGATATTTCAGCAGCAATAGCATCTTATTTGACATCAGGAATTTGGAAGACACTGATACTGGAATCAGAGACATACCAGAATCATCACTAATTGCTAGAGAATTGTTATTTGATTCGGAAGAAAAGAAAAAAACTGATGTTACAGATAGTGACGATAGTAGCACTATTGATTTGTTTATAACAACTCCAATAACAACAAACAAAGAACCATTATATCTGCTAAGAGAAATAGAGCTTCAATTGATCACCATTGTAGACAGTATATTTTTTAACAGCAACAGTAAAATGGAAGAATCTAAACGTATCGATATCATCAACTATTACTATACAATTTTCTTCAGCTATAGTAAGAACATAGATATCAAAAACAGTAATGTTAACTTTGGATATGACAGTATAAATAAGTACATAGACTTTGTATTTGATATTCTTTTGAGTGGTGACAAATTCAAAATAGAAATGCTATATGAAATGATGCGTTATCAGTACAGAGGATACATAAGGCACATGGTTGCCAATTGAAAGTCATATGAACTCATATATAAAACAGTGAACTTTGTTAAAGTCTTAATTATTTTTATATGTCTTAAACGCCGATAGTAGTGTCCTTTTTTTTTCCTTTTCTGGAAAGACTCTAAACAAATATCTATCCATGGATGAGCATGTGTGTAAGAAGCACCCACTTCTTTTTTATTTTTTTTTTCAGAAGATAGAACTGATAAAACATTACATAATCTACAAATTTGTTATCGACATACCAGATATATAACCATTAAAAAAAAATGAGTGAATTGATTTTTGAAAACGGTTCTGAAGAAAAGATTAATGTACCTGGTGCAGAAGATAGTAAAAATGGAAAGCCACAAGGAATGGCTGTTTTAAACGATCCTTTGCATGGCATGTACATTCCAACATTCCTATTAATATCTGGTTCCTTCATTATGTATTTTATCACTTCCTATAAAAGATGCTTACTATTTATTCCAATTACGGCTTTTATCTTAATTTACAGATTTACCATGGCTAAACTTAATGTTAAGCGTGAGCTAAACTTTGACACATGGACAGAGCTTGAATTAGAAGATAAATTCATAATCAGTAGAGATACATGTATTTACACATTCAAGTTAGACAGTGAAAGAGAAACTCTAGATTGTCCACCCGGTTTTTCCGTTGCTATACAAGCATTTGAACACGTCGATACTGGTGATGTTTTGTTTGACTTGCCAAAGATTAAGGAAACAGGAGAGAAAAATGTTGATCAAGCAGTAGATGACTCTTTCGTTCACGATTACAGGGAATCATTAGAAGAAGAGACCGTCTTATTGGAAAAAGAGGAAGAAACTGTATTTAGTCTTGATGATCCTTCTAAATATAAGGAAATTGTTAGATTCTATAATCCTATCAGCTCCAACCAAACTAAGGGAACATTTGACTTACTAATTAAATCTGATCCTAAAGGAAAATTCTCCAAGAAAATGGCATCTAACTCTTACAATGGTTTAAAGTTGAAATTCAAAGGGTTTGTTGGTACATATAACCACGCGGACAGTACTAAAGATTTTGACAAGCTTGTGATGCTCGCTGGGGGCAGTGGTATCACTCCGATGCTCCAAGTTATCACTAAATCCATTGAAGATAAAGACTCATTGTCAATCGATCTAATTTATTGTAACAAAACAAAGAAGGACGTGTTGCTCAAGCAGGAGTTAGATGACATTGCTAAATCATCAAACAAGATCACCACAACCTATATCACTGAAGAAAGTGTTGGTTTGATATCATTTCATGATATCGCCGATAAAGTTGACGATATCTCTAAAACAAGATTTTTAATTTGTGGGAAGGAAGGATTCAAAAAACATGCTTTGAAACTATTGAAAGATAATTACAACATTGATTTTAATTCATCTGATAAACAAATATTTGTATTTTAGCTGAATCGACTGATTTTGTTTTACCCAGAATGGAATTTTATATACCTTTATAATTGAAAAAAAAAATTTTTAACTAATAAAACTAAGTGTTCTTATATATTGAGCTATTTATCCTGTATAGATAAAGATAAAGCCATAGCCAGCTGCTCCTCTTCGGTGAGACCAATATCATCTGGCCCATTGGGAAATTTCTTCTCGAAATCTTCAATAATATTGCCAAATATATCAGTTCTGTAAGTTTCTTCACTATTCGAATTTGTGGTATCTAGAGACTCGCTTAAAGCAATTTTCAATTGTATTAATTCGTCTTCAGTGTAATCATTGATGTCACCCATATCCAATTCACCAAAATCAATATCAAAATTAGCAATTTTTTCCTGCTTTCTTGATTCCTCTTCTTTCAATTCTAGATACTCATCTAGAAAAGATTCACTTGATAGTGCCGATGAAGAATAATTATTTGAGTGAGACTTTGCTCCACCATAGATTCTCTTTTTGTTTTTCTGTAACTGGACTTCTTCCAAATGCTCCTTTTTAATTCTATCTTTCTTGGACATGTGCTTAAAGTCGCCTTTATCCATCAATTTTTGAATACTTTCAGTGTTGTAATGCAACACATGCAAATCATTGCTATAACTTCCATACAATGCAATTTTGTTTTTACTGGTTTTGATAACATTGAAATCCAAGGCAGGGTTTTTTTTGGCTGATGGAGGTGGAGTAATCTTGATGATTCTCAACTCCTCACCAGTCAATGCATTATACAAAACCACTTTACCCTTCATATAAACCATCAATAACAGCTTATTAACACAAGCAGCATAACACTCCTCATAAAACTTCAAAATAATTTGTGGAGAGAAACGCTTTTCTTGTCTTATGTTAAACACATATAGGTTAGAATATGTCTTCTTGGTATCAACACTCGCAGTTTCTGTCATAACAGTAATAAAACAGCCGTCATTACCCAAAAGATCTGAGTTTTGCTGTTTCATGCATGTTTCTTCGTCAATTGCGATATTTTGTATATTTTCATTGATTTCAAATTTATAGCTGAAATAGAAATCGTTGTTAACTTCTCCTTCAATTAAATTCTGATATGCTTTTTTGTATTTGATAACTACTAGTTCACTTTTTGTTGTTACAATCAAGTTATTTGTTCCGTAGTCAAACTTAACAAATCTTATCTTTGAACTTGAAGAATTGTTAGAGTTAGAGTTTTTGATAGGTATTTTAATTTGCTTTTTATCCTTCAGTCTAATGTCAGGAACTCCATCAGTTTTTGTTGCTTCGTAATCATAAAACAGTTCCAAGATACTTAAAGTGTCTTTTTCATCAACCAAGATGATCTTTTGCATGTTCTCAACAACAAATATGTTAATGACTCTTGCTAAAACTACTGTATTCACCTCCAAAACCTTTTTGTAAACCTCATTAGTATATTTGTTATTTACAAACCAGACTTTTAGATTTCCAATAATATCTACAGTAATTATATACTGATTATTACTAATGTTTGTCTTTTGTGTTTTATCAACACTTGTAATGTCTGTATCAAAGTTCAAAACCTCTATACACGAAATGGCACTGTTATGTGCTGGTGTTTCGTTATCTTTGTCCAAAATTTGAATGATGGAATTTGAACTGACTTTCTTTTGAAAGGGCTTTATGAATACCATACCTTCACTGTTACCAAAGACAATTTCTTCTTCATACAATTTGAAATAAGTGCAATTTGATGGTGATATTCCTGGAATGTAGTTATATTTTGTAGCTTTCTTCAATTTTTGAGAACGTGTGTCTTTACCAAAGCTAGGATTGTCTAAATTAACCTTAGTTATGCTCCCATCAATGTAAGAAATAACCTTTGGATAGTTGAAGATTAAGTTATCATGTCCATAATATTCTTGCCCTACATTGTCAAAATCATGGTTAAGCAGTAGGTGTCTATTTATGCTATTTCTGTTGCTATTATTTGCATTATACAGCAAATTATATTTGTTAATTAAACCCTTACTATGCTTCCAGCTATTTGATAGTTTGACTTTGGTGTCCAACTCTACCTTGTAGTCGCTATGCGTTTGACTTATGTTAGGAAATTCAAGACTTTTAAACGTGTTTTTGAATATAAGCTTCCATAATTCGTTATATGAGCTCGACTTTTTGCTTTCTGACTTGATAATGTCATGAAACTTTGGAATTGGTATTGACTTAAAGAAATTGTTCAAGTCCTTATCGTTTAAGTCCTTTGACAGTATTATTAACCAGATCTCTAAAGGTAAATCAAACAAAATAGAGTAACTTGACATTTCATCATATATGTTTTTACCGATCACTGTTCCCTGTTTATGTTCAGCCATTGTTAGTATTGTTTCGCTTTGACTGTTTGCTCTTTCTCTTTTTTTCAATGCTTAAATATATACTATGAACACCCAAATTATTAGACTTCAAAGACTTTAATATTACATGAACCAACTTTCATGAATCATCGATGTACCTTTATTTATTTTTGACCCCATTTTTATTTTTTTTGCGGATATAGATGGTGAAGACAGCATGTGTTGCACTTAATTAAGCAGCTCAAATGGTAGCGCTACATCATTGTAGCCACATGCTGACAAATGCCAAAATAAGTCATTTCACCATTTTACAATGACTAGGAATTAAATATCGTAAATAATCAGAATATATGATTAATGGTGGTAGTATATAACTAATAAAGGTAAATCATGGGTATACAAATTGAAATGTAGCAAGTATAAAGTGTAATTTTACAGTTTAACCAGCGTTTGATATTCGAGTACATTCTGCGTTTGGTGTGGCTTTAACTCCGAACATCTATCGATTTTTTGGTTAACGATTGCGTGTGCACACTAACATGTACATTTTTTGTTTCCTTATACTAATTTCTAATTTTTGTAAAATTATCAATTTAAAGTACTGACTATTGAGAGGTCATCTCTCAATTGTTCTTTTCTTCATTTAAAGTTGAAGAAACGTTTCAGAAATTAAAAAATGTCCTAGACCAAAATAATTATTGAAAGGCTTGATAGATTCTTTGTTCCATAAGCACTTAGCACTTGTATATACTGGATCAATTGTGATATTCTCAAAGTACTGATTTTTCATTTATATCAACTAGAAAGTCAAGACAAAAAATGACAACAACTTTAATACCTATAGAGATTTATAACGATGACCACATACTATCCAATATTATGAATCAGTTAGACCAACATTCCAAGACTGTTATTGCTCGCTGTTCTAAAAGAATGAATGAGTTTGCAATCAAATCCCTATACAGAAAAATTTACATCAACGACACACCCATAGTAAAATCCAATTTGATCAATATAGAAGCCTCCTGGTCATTTTTAGGAAATAACAAAGGCTATGGTCAGGGAGAATTAGTTTATAACTTGAAAGTTTTTATACGGACAATTTCCGGTTATTATTGTGACTGTGGTAACCAAGATAAAGGTGAATTAGAAAGTTATCAGCATAAAAGACACTTGGACATAGCACAGAGCATAAAATGGATTAGATTTAATTGGGATGCGAATCAAATGCTTCAACTTGATATTCTTAAGTCGGCCCTTGAGGGAGAATCCTTACAAAGAATTGAGAATATGGTCTCTCCACTACATTATTACTTGCTATATCAATATATGAATATTTGTTCCTTCACATCTCTTGAACAGGCTCCTGCATTGGCATCAGTCCCTGCCGAAGACTACATTACATGCTTAAGACAAGATGTTGATGATCATGCCGGAACTGAACTTGACAAAAGAGCATTGGGTTTCTTTGAGCTGGCCAAAAACAATAAATTATTAAATGAAACATTATTAGGTTTCAAGATGTTTTTAGAATACATTTACAATTCCAAAGACTTACCCTTTAAGATAGAAACAGTATCAAGTTTTTTGGACCCTGCCTTAATATTTGCCAAGCCTTGCACATTTACAGATGCCGCATCTAATGAGGTCCACTTTCAAGGTCTTTTATACTCCAAGTGTGATGCAAACATCTTCTTGAAAGCAAAACTTAGCGGTTACAATGAATACAAAAAAACTGATAGTATAAGAATTTTACCTAAATTGAAGATAAGAGATCTCAAGATACACTGGAGAGATAATGAGTTTCCTATCAACATTCCGCAGTACGTGCAGATGAGTGATGAAGGAAAATTACCAAAGCTTTCAGACATATTTTTCAATGAAACATTGGAAACTGTAACAATTATTTCGTGGGATTCTGCTGTTGCCAAAAGAAATAAAACAGTTTTGTTTGAATTATTAGAGTTTGAAAACATTACTGACCTATCGTTGATATCATTAAACTATGAATCCGACTTGATCTCAAACTTTTTCGATAAGAGAAGAAATAAATTTGTTAAAAATTTGAAAAAGCTTAAGTTAGACTTTAAGGATACAAATTCATTGAAAAATATCCCAATGCATGATCTTATCACTATTATAGACAGTTGTCCAAATCTTATTTTTCTGGATATAAGATCAGAATACGATTACCCAAACAAAAGAACAATTATAGATCATTTTGCTAACATGGATGATTACAATTTCCAAGCATTTGAAGATATGAGGGTATGTGATTGTACTCGTTGCAAAAAGTTTTTGCAAGATGATTTGATGAAGAAAAACCTGCTACATTTGAGAGAAAAGCCTGAAGGGCTGGACAAACTTAATATTTTCAATTACATAAGCGTCACTATGCTTCTACCATATTCCAAGAGCGTAGGCGTTTATCCATCTGTTCTAACCAATCAAATTAGTTCTGTAGACTTGTGTATTAAAAATTCTTTATTGAGAATGGATTCCTCTCATGGATTTGATGTTTGTAGCAATATTGAAAACATTAAATTTGTCCCCAATGAAAATGTCGTTTATGATGATCCTGAAAAGAACGTAAAATGTACAGATACGCAAATGGTGGAAGTATTATACATGAAACTGCAACTAATGAAAAGACTATATTTAGAGTTCTATGAAGGATTTAATCAAGGATACGGGTATGATATTAAGGATGAGCTAATCTATTTGAGCTTTGTTGATTGCGCAAACAACACTGGAATGAGTCTTGAACACATCAAAAAATCATTTATAACTCCAGAGTACATTCACAAGTCTCTTCACTACTATTATCACTATCAAGAGGATTTCATTCAGAGAAACATTTTATCCAAGCTAAAAAACTTGAAGCACTTGGTATTCAATGAGTGTTCATATTATGTTGCAAGTGATTCTGAGGATTCAACCAAAAAAAAATTGAAACCGCTGTTCTTTGATGAAGGCTATTACGAAACAGAGGATATGGAAAAATATGAAAAGCTCATCAAAGAGTCACCTTTAATCAGAGACAAAGAGTTCAGCATTGATGAATTAGCAGTTTTCTTTAGATTCCAGATGGTTCATAACATTATTACAGATTCATCAACAGGCGATAGCTTGAGAAATGCTGTTTTAGAATCAATTTTAGTCTTAGAATCATTGTTTGAGAAAGAATTTGCATACCTAGACAACAAATACAGATTTAATGACACACCTCTAGCGGCTATTTGTTATGAGGATGAGAAGAATAATTTAGGCTCCTTCTTGAGGCAAAATGAAAACTATAAGCCAGCCGAAAATTATTTCAACACTTTGAATGTATCTGACAGCCAACTTTATAATCGTGAAGGAGGTCTTGTATCCATGATATTGAAAAAGAACATAACTGGGTTGAATACAGAAAGCAAGACGGTTTCTGAGCTAAAAGCAACTTTAAAGGAAAGAGCATATGTCTTCCCTTTACCTTTTGACTTCTATGAATACATAACTTATCCTGACTTGGATGCCTTAAAGGCAAAGGTAAATAGACTAAAATACAGTCTTTGCTACACACCATTTACCTCTGTTAGTTATAACAAAAAGACGCTATTCTACAATGTAGAATCCCGAAACTTAGATCAATGGGGTAGACACAATGAAAATATTAACAGGTATGAAAATTACTTTACTTGGGAAGATGAGTATCCTCACAGAAAGCAAGTAACTACAGATATATAATACAGAAATTCGGGAAAAAAAATAGAGAGCCATGAAAGAGCTCTTTTAGGTTTAAATTCCATTTTCTCATTTGAAATTAAATTAAACCATTTCTTTCACACCATTCTTTATTGGCTAAAAATATGTTGTTTGGATCTTGACTGGATCTAACACTTTGCCATTTGGTTAATCTTGTTCCAAACCATTCCTTAAACAAGCTGGCCATACCAAACATGTCAAAGTCTTTGTATTTGTTCTTTGGCTTGTGGTTTTTAGGTAACATTGAAAGATCACCTATGAAGTTCTTGGCCCAGTGTGGTTTTCCCTTAGCAGCAATCAAAATTTGTTCAAATTCAGTAAACCATGATCTGATAGGGGTGTTGTATCCAAATGGTCTGTAAATAGTAGCGTTTATGTACAAAGTTAGCTGATCATTGGTAACCTTGTCAGAGTATTGCAAAGTTGTTGTTGTTGGATCTAAGAATGGTCTAACCAGGTTACCATAAACAGGACCAGCAGATGTTTCTGTTCTTTTAGAGTAATCAGGATGTTTATCAGGAATGGTGGTGTTAGAGCATCTCACTTCCATAGGAACATGAACATAATATTCGTTGTTTTCAGCAGCCTTGGTTATGGCTATGTCCAACTTTCTTAATACATCAGGGCCATTGGATAGAGGGCAATTCCATTCGTCAACAAATTGTGAAAACAAACAGTCCATATTCAATCCGTCTATTGACGTTTGAACACAAGAAAGAGCTGATTTTTCGTTTTCACTTGAGGCAGAAGCTTCAGGGTTTTTACTAAATGTTTCAACAACACCAAATTGGTTTTTGAACACAAACTTTTCAATGTAAGGTGTCAATCTTGGACATACAGTAACAGCAACAAATAGCATAAGTTCATAAGAGAATCTTCCAATGGTTGTTCCCCACCATGACTTTCTTGGAGTGGCACTGACAGGTTCATCAGTTTTACTACCTCTCCACAGAACACATTTTCTGTTGTATGGGTACCACCAGCATCTGATGAATTCACTTGAGCACCAGATATTGTCCCAATTTTCAAGCAATGTATCAAAGTTGATGACTTCTTGAACTGACTTGATGTTGTACTTTGGAATAGCTCTGATGGTGGCCTTAACTATTATGCCAATTTTTCCCAAAGAGAGTAAAGCTGCTTTAAAGATTTCTGGGTTTTCCTTTTCATCACAGTAAACAATCTCACCTTTACCATTGATTAATGTCAAATTGACGTATTGAGAGGAAACCAAGGAGTGCAATGATGATGACCCGTGAGTACCGGTGGAAATGATCCCAGCAGCACTTTGCTCGGAGATTGAGCCCAAGTTTTGCATATTGTATCCCTTTTGGTCCAAGTACTCATTCAATTGAAAGATTCTGATACCAGCCTCAACTTCAATGTCAGCATATCCCTCGTATTCTTTGAAGGATAAGACTTTAGACATGTTGTCCAAATTTAGCAAGTAATCCTTACTTAAACACATATCACTAGGAGAGTGACCACTTCCAACAACAGTCAAAGTTTTACCATATTTGTTACATTGGTTAACAATTTCTTGTATTTCTTCTATACTTTCAGGTTGGAAGTACAGTTCTGGCTTAATTTGATAAATGTTAGCCCAATTTTTAAAAGTGTAATTATTGACACCTGTTTTCAAGATTCCACTGAGTGTGCTCATTTTCTTGATTATAGCTTTGCCTTAAATGTTGGGTTTGTAAATAGTTATCCTTTCTTAAATATCAGAAATAAATTTGCATTGAGATTCAATTATATATTGTTCACACCGATTGCATCAAAAAGTGCAAAGGTGATGTCATATAAACCCCACGCCGATTTTGTTCTCAAAAGAAAAAAAATCAAAAAAAAAACACCAAAATGGAAAGTTTCCCCTAAATAGTTAACGCCCGCATCGTCCCCCTTATCACTACACCGCGGTGTATCTAAGCCAAGCACCGTCTCTTAATAACCAATGGTTATTTGAAAATGTATAGTCCAAAAGAAAAAATAACTTAAAAAAAACAGCAATATATCATAGCATAAAGCTAGACCTTAATGAAATAAACTCTTGAAATCATCAGTGGTCATTTGTTTAGTTTCAAAGCTTTTAACAGGCTCGGATGGGTTAGCTTCAATTGCTACTTTTTTTTTATCACTAATCTCGAGAGGTGATGTACCTTCGGTACCAGCCAGGTCCAATACAGTTCCGCATTTGATAACTTTAGAATACTTTACATTTCTTATTTGCAAACACTTTATATTGTTGAGTTTTAGTCGAGCCTTAGAGACATCTTTCTCGCTCGAAAACTTTACCAGTACACCTTGGTGGTCAGTTACAATGAGAACATCAACGACTTTACATCCTGATATTTCCGACTCCAAATAATTTGACAACTGATACTTGTTCAAAAACTTTATTTTATCCTCAAAAAGAGGATACAAAGACATCCACAGGTTGTAATCCTTCAATTTATGTCCGAACTTGATCATTTTCTTGAACTTCATCCTCTCAAGATATCCTTTGCTCTCAACTTTTTGATAGAATACCCTATGCTTTTTATCTAAACTTAGAAAAAACTTTTTCGTTTCTTTACTTGCTGTTAGGATTTTTTCCACACATTCAGATTTTTTGAACACTATAAATCCTATGTTTCTTATCTTTCCCTGATTAGGACGCTTTATTGGGACCACAAAATGCTCGTCATTTCTATCATTTACACAACCACATTTCTCCTTGAATAACTCAAACACTGCTTCATCCTTGCAAGAATCCTTGAGGTTTGTTAGATATAGTTCCTTGCTGTTATCAACCTCTCGAGTGTTACCTTCAATTTTATTTTCAGATATTTTTGATCCATTCATTCTTACAATAAGTGGGTATTCTCCTACTTTTTTACCATTGAGTTCTGTTATTGCCTTAGTGCACATTTCGGTTGACAGCAAGTCTACATACGCAAACCTTTTGTTGCTGTTAAATTGCAAATTGGGAAGTCTCACTTCAAATACAGTATCCATACCAAGTATTTCCTCAAACATAGACTTTATCTCAATATAGCTATAATCAACTGGGTAGTTCGTAATCCATAACGAAGCGTTTTCATAAGGCTCTACAGATATGATTGGTGATTGCGGGTTATTATTGAAGTGTTTGAAACTCATTGTTAATGATGAGAGCATTTCCTTTCTGCAACTAAATTGTATTTTAGCAGCTTGTTTATTTTTCAGGAATTTAGTCTGTTTTATGGTTCCACATAGTTGAAAAAAATTGTTTATCGACTTTATATTTGTGCTTTTAGGTAAATTTGTCGCTAAACATGTACAATATTCTCTTTCATTTCTTTCCAAGGATATCTCACTATTCAGTGAATCTTCAACTTCAAAATGCTGTCTCTTCTGTCCTAATGTACTCATCTCAATGTCCTCAAGTAATTACAGTAAGTTACAATGCTATTTTTTTTTGGGTCTTGAATTTTGTTTGAATGTGGAAATAGAATTGAGTAAAATATGAAGAAATGTAATGATGATGGATAATGCTCAAACATCCCAAGAAATTGATGAGAATTGTGTGTCAGCACGTGCTGAGAACTTTTCTTTTTTCTGAAAAAAAAAAAACAAAAAAAAGGAAGGATGTTACCTCATTAGGGTGAAACTTTTTTGATGATTAGGCAAAAATCAGATCATTAAATTCAAAATATATTAGCACAATAATAAACACCATATCTCAAAACCGTATACTTCAGCTTTTGATCCTTCATTTATGCAAAGTGATAAATATCTAACAAACTTTGGATGGAAAGGCCATGGAACCCCTTTGTCAAAAAATGGACTGGTCCATCCTATTCTTATAAAGCACAAACAAGACAGAAAGGGGATAGGTCTAGTAAATAATCTAGATCAAAAAGACATGTGGTGGGAAACAATGTTCAACAACAACTTACAAAATCTTAATACGGAACTAGATTCAAAGACTGGCGATATAGTTATGACCAAACTCCAAAGAGAAGAGGAAGTCTTGCAAAATGTGAAGAAATCAACATCCCCTCTGTACACATCGATGTTTGTAAAAGGAAAAGGCCTACAGGGAACCATTGGCGAAAAACTGATAACTACCTCAACTGAGCAAAAAACTGTCGTTCGTGTCTCAACTAAAACCAAAAAAGAAAAGAAAATAGGCAAAAAGGAAAAGAAAGATAAGAAAAAACTCAAACTAAAGCTCAAAGAAGAAAAAAAGAAATTGAAGGAGATGAAAAAGGAAAAGAAGGATAAGAAAAGTAAAAAAGAAAAGAGTAAAAACAAAAAAGATAAGAGTAAAAACAAAAAAGATAAGAGTAAAAACAAAAAAGATAAGAGTGAAGATAACAGTAAAAAAAGCAAGTCAAAATCTGAAAAAGCTTTAAAAGATATCGAATGATGTTCTTTAGGATAATGACAAGAGATTAATTAAAAAGTGATATATAGACCAATTTCAACATCCTTATTGTAATTACATTTCTCTTTTATGAGCTCTCTGCATCGCTATATTCATCAGAGTCTGGTTCTGATTCTGAGACAATGATTTCTCCATGAAGCTTGAATTTATCATCAATACAATTTTCAGCTATCTTGTCCAATGAAAATAGCGATTCCATATTGGACTTGAGTGCCTCAAAGCGCATTGGATTGTCAATATCGTCGTAAATTATATCACAATTCTTCAATACATCTCTATATGAAATGACTTTTTTCTTCAATGGCCTCTTAGTATAATTGATCCCTCTGATTATATCATCAAAGGTTACTACAACATTATCTATAATTTCACTCTTATTGTTGTTTACTTCGGATTCCATTATGGACAGAAACTTTTCATGTATTGAATCAGCTTCTTCGTCATTTTCAGAATTACTGATAATTTTTTCCAACAGTTTCCTCTGAAATGCTGAATAAACATCATGCTTGAAAAATTGTTCAACGTCTAAGTCTTGCTCATTTGAACTTGCGGGATTCTTTTTCCTTTTCTTAAAATTTTGAATATCCACTATACTGTTATAGTCTTCGTATTCATCAACGTAATCAAATTTTAGCTTTTTCTTCAGGTATTCTGCTGTTTGTTGTCTTGGCCAGTAACTCAATCTTTTAGGAAGAACTACTTTATCATTTTTGTTGCAATTTAAAGCCTTTCTCAACACTAATATTGAGTATAGATGCTGCCTCAGATTGTTTTTGTAGTCAACTTGGATTTCTGTTATCACTTCCTTATATTCCGCAAGCTTTTTTAAGTATTCCTTTGAAGTCTCATTCATTGTCATAGGTTGAAGATGGATATCGGGGCTCAGGAGAGAAATTTATTAATTACTTGTCTTTTGAGTGAATGTTTGAAATTCTAATCAATCCGTAAAATTAAGAAAAGAAAAAAAAAAGAAGAATATATGGTTAAATGAAAGACCATTATCTTCATGAAAAAGATAAAAATATAAATTTATTGTTTCTTCATCTTCAAATAAATATTTGAACCTTGAAAAAATATTAAAACTTTGATTATATTACTTTTTGTCTGAGGTATGATATATTTGTATATATAAAGACTATTACTTATTAATTATCATATGCTATTATGCCAATTTGTTGACATCATCTTCAGTTTCAGATGAACCTTCGATTTGTTCACCGTCTCTGACGATGAATTGATTTGGATCGGTATCACCATGGAACTTGTAAGCAACTTCTTCTAAAGTAACACCTTTGGTTTCGTTGATCAAGAAGGAGGATAAGACACCTAAGAACATTAAACCAGAGTAGATACCCATACTCTTCTTTAAACCGTCTTCACCCTTGTTGACGTAGTAACCAATGACAGTTTGGGAGAAGATAGCACCAACCTTACCAATACCAGCAGAAATACCGTGAGCTGTACCTCTGAATCTGGAAGGGAATTGTTCGGAACATAAGAAGGTAGTTGTGTTTGGTCCGAAGTTAGAGAAGAACTCAGCAAAGATGTATAATGCGAAACTGAACTTGGAAATACCACCGTGGCTAGGATCCTTGGTATCTTGAATACCAGCAATGATAGCAAAGATTATAGTCAACATGACGAAACCCATGATTTGGATAGACTTTCTTCCCATCCAAGTATCGATTAAAGCAACGGAGAACCAATAACCTGGAACAGAACCAGCACAAATTAAAATCAAGTTACCCTTACAAGAAGATAACAAACTTGAGTATAGGGTTTTACCTTTACTGATACCAATGGCCTTCAAGACGTTGGTAGTGTTCAAGTTTAAACCATAAAAGGCAACATCTAAAATGAACCAAGAGGCTGCAGTACCTAGTAAGATTTTACCGTATTTCCATTGAGAGAAGTGAGCTCTGAATTCACTGAAGGAGGCCTTCTTTTGAGTGGTATCAATGTTATCAACTTCGACACCAGTCTTCTTCAAGACATCTAGTTCTTCTTGTTCGGCTTCACCAAGTTCACCAGCTAAGAATCTTGAGACTTCAGCAGTACCTAAGTTGATATCGTTTTGAACATCCAATGAGTATCTTGGAGATTCAGGAATGGTTAATCTGTAGTATAGAGCCATGGCACCTGGAACAGCACCGAAACCAATGACAACTCTCCACATTTGATCTAAAGCCTTCTTACAAGAGTGGCCACATTCCTTGGAGCTAACGTTGATGTCAGATTTACCAGCTCTGACACAGATGACGGCAACAACAGCACCTAAAACTTGACCCCAACCTTGAGAAGCAAAGACAGCAGACATGATGGCACCTCTCCATTTGGTTGTGGAGAATTCAGCAGTGATGACAGCAGCAGCTGGGTAGTCACCACCAATACCAATACCTTGGAATAATCTGATGAAGGCCAATAAGTAGGCAAAGTTCAAACCAGGAGCACTACCTATACAAGCTTGGAAGATAGTAGAGATGATGATGATCAGAAGTTCTAAACCATAAACTTTTTTTCTACCTAAGACATCAGACATGATACCGAAACCAACTTGACCCAAAACAGCACCAACGGAGGTAGCAGTCTTAACCCAAGTTTCAATACCGTATGATAAAGTGTTACCACCAGAGAAATAAATAGGAGTCATCATAGTAAGAGCTATGGAAATGGTGAAAATATCATAGGAATCATTTAGGAAACCAATACCGGCAACTAAAATCAAATATATGGATCTCCAAGAAAAGCCAGCATTGTCAATCTTTTCCAATGCAAGTCTTCTTCTCTCTAATGGATCTTTGATATGAGAAAAGTCGTTAATGTAATTGTGGAAAGCAGCGTTACCACCGTTTTCTCTAACGTATTCTTGAACTTGATCTTCTTTTTCCATTTTTAAAATATTTGCTATAATTTGTAGTTATAGTTTGTATTTGGTTACTTGATTAATTTTTCTTCAAGAAATATTTATAATAGGATAAAAAATTGGAGATTACTTGATCATATATGTTCTTATATACATAGACGATATCTTTATTTTCTAATAATCCTTTTTTTTTTTTTTCTAATTAATTTAATAAACTTTACCTTGAAATGTACCTCATCGTGGCAGCAAGTAGTTCATGAATTCAAAATAATATTTCATATTAATTTGTTTTTACTAGGGGTGAAATTAATTAAACCGTGTTCCATGTGGGCATTCCATACAATCCTTTATTTTTTTTTCTCTCTTGTCCCAAAATTAAAAAAAAAAAATTAAAAAAAAACTAAAAAGGGCGTGGCTGTTAAAAAATTAATTATGATAAGGTTGTGGTTGTGAAAAACCCACAGTTCATGCTGAATGTGCCTAAATTAACAATACTAATATCCAAACAAAAAAAATAGGGAGAGAAGTAACTATAATAGATAAAGAAGAAGCCAATAGATTAGCACGGACTTTCACTTATTCATCAAGAGAAACATGGCTAATCACACACTTTTCAATTAAAGCATCCATCATTCGAGTATTATTATTTTACTTTATTTTTGAAAATTGATGCGAGTTGCATGAGGAATCTTCGTAAATTAATTTTTGTATAAGTGTCATTCATGTTTCTATTCAGTGTTACTTTGGCCCATCTTTTTCAAGACATGCTAGTAATTCAGTCAAAAATCATTTTGAGGCTACTTAGAAATTTTGAAAGCTTTGAAAAAAAAAAAATCATACTCCACGTGGTAACATTGAATGTACACATTCAACGGTTGTTTTTTTTTTTGATAGCCACACTCCCGCTACAATGGCGCACAATAATATTCAAACCATTACTCTGTTACGACAAAAAAAAAGCTACACTATATTTTAAGTATTAACTTATTGTAGTAATTACTGGTAAGTAGTATTCACTTTCTGTCAACTTCTTTGAAAATATTCATTATATGGATTTTTGTGAAAGCAAATCTCCGGTAAGTTCTAAATACCTCAATGTTCAAATAGAAGCTTTTACAGGAAATCATATATATATTTCTTGAAAAAGTCACTATGTTTAACAGAGGTATCGCATTTACTTTTTTCTAACTCATAAGGTATATAAAGCTAATTAAATGCCAAACTTCTTTTTGATCTAACAAATCCATACAATAATGAGAAATGGGTATATTAATCAGGCTTTGGTAGTAATAAACTCAAAGAAATTTCATGGTATGGACACATTGAGTCACGTTTATGTCACATAAAATGTTACCAATCAAGCTGATTTTGTCAAGAAAGACACCGGACGTTTTTCAATGAAACTTCGTTACAATTCATTGATTGAATCTTTTGCAGTTGGTTTGTAATACTCTTCCCTTTTTTTTTTGGTTACTATATTTGTAGCATTCAATAATGGTTTTACTGCCATCATTTTGGATCTTTTCTTTTTTTTTTTTTTTCTCACACTTACACTGCTATGGGGCCGTTGTGTACTATTTGTATTTCAAGAAAAAGCAAAGAGATGAGCTCGTTTTGATGTATATTATACAGATGAGTCACGTATCCTAATCTTCTTGCTTACTCATCTCAGGAAAGTTTATACGTAAGCGCATTAAGAGCTAGTCATCTAAATTTGTTGGTACGCGCATATGCAAAATTTCTTAATTTTTTTAACAAAGGACGTTTGCCACTTATCTAAGAATAAAAAAATTAAAGAGAAAAAAAATTAATTTACTGATATATTAAATTACCAAAAGATAAAAAAAGTACATACCAACGGCCATACACAAGCAAAGTATAATCTAAGGAATCTGTGTCGTTGATCTAAATTATATATAGAAATGTTTCACGGAGCAAAATCAACTCGACATCGAAATGGAAGAATTAATACAACTTCAGTCAGCGGATCTGATATTTTAGCTAAGGCTCGTAGAGAAAGGGAACAAAGAGAACAGCAAAAAGCACAAGTTAAAGCAAGTGTCAGAATACAAAGTGCTATCAGGCTGTGGACATTCAAGAGAAAAATGTATACAAATTTCTTAGAAGATGAGTCCATTCCTGAAATGTACACAGAGATTGTAAAAACGGAGGGTAAGCGAGTGATTCCCTTTTCAATGACAAAGAAGTGGCTGTTTTACATGGAATCAAAAAATGAGTTTGAACTATTGCGCAGAGTTACTAGTAACTCAAAGGTTTCTGCAAAGTTTTTCTTCTGTAGCATGAAGGAGTGGATGGATACAAATATTTCGAGCATAACCCCCAAGGACACTCTCAACATAATAACAATACTGTTAGATGCTATTGACAATGATCCTGAACTATTCCATGCCTCACTGCATTATTATTTGGTTAAATTTGAAGCAAATTCCGAGAACCAACCATACAAGAAAAGATATAATGAGTGTGATTCATTTATATGCGACCTCATCTCATCAATAAAAGATCTGCCTACTGGAAAGTTAGTCATAAAAAGACTTCTTGAAACTGTTATAACTCTCACATATGCTCTATTTGCATTGGTGATATATAGTAACATTGACACATCGCTTCTTGATGTTGACTTCTGTGAGTTTGCGATCCCAACAAGGGCTCATATTGAACTGCTCAGTGATTTCCCAATAAGCAAGTATAGACTATTACCATGTGGCGATGGAGTTTTCAGCTCTTTCTTCTTATGTTTCAAAAACTATGCTGAAATATACTCAATTCTTATAGACTATTTCATTGAAAACTCCACTTTGCAACAAATGCATGACTATGTGGTTGGAGATGGATATAAAAAAATTGTAGCACTTTATGGTGAAACTCCAGCTAAGCCGCTTTTCAAGCAAATGATAATTTTTGTTATAGCCCTTGTCAAAATAAAACATGATGATTTGAGGTATATGTGGCTTGTATACCACATTTACCAGCGGTATGACTGCTTCATAGGAAGCTTTCCAAACCAAATAGTGACAAACCCTATTTTGAATATCAGCAATGCAGAGAATATTTACAAAACTTTGCCATCTATTGCCGAGATAGACACTTTGGGGATGAACCACTTTCAAGCATTGTTTATCTATTTTTACATGAAGACATCATATGATGGGCATGCGTTAATTGAAAACATCTTTGAAAAATATTACAAAAGCTCCTGTATAGTCATCCCAACTGAGAACCTGTACATGAAAACATTGTTGTACATATATTCAAGAGTTCCAGCAAATGCCTCTTCTAAAATTGTGCTTGACTTTTCGATATCTGCTGTACAAAGGAATGTAGGCTATGTGCAAGATTTCAATTATGAAAACTATGAAGATCACATGATTTCCTGGAAGTCGCGCGTTTTCGCTAGATATGACAATTTTTTGAAAACCAATGGGTTTTACAACTTACCCTTAGAAATCAACTTGGATACTGAGAACATTGAAACATCAATAATCAAGTCCTTGATTTCCATACAGCACACAAATATTGATGTTCGATACAAGGATGAAATAGGAAGAGGTGATGGTTTACGAAAGCAGTTTTTGTCTGATGCGTTGAGGTTGTTTTTTTTCAAAAGCAACATGTTTGAGATTGACTTACAAAAAGGTGAGTTGTGGCCATCAAAAAAGTTTTTTGATACCAGGTTAGGTGACATCTTTCATGATCCTTCAGCGCAGCTATTCAATCACAAGTCATTGATTGGCCTGGCAGGAAAGACATTGGCATTGCTCATGCTGGAGGATTTGCAGTGTCCTTTCAAGTTCTCCAAAGCCTTTTTGATGAAGTTTATTGCTCGTGTGTTTTGGAGGAAGAATGAAATGGGCACCGTGGATTCTGGTGGTAATAGAATGGATACCTTGGATTTTGCAGATCTGAAACTGAGAGATGAGGACTTGCATGGACAACTACTGCATCTGACACGTTTATCGTCTGAAGAACTCAAGTCCATGGGATTGTTCATGGAGTACAAGGACTGCAACTTTGGAAGTCAGCAAGGAATGCCTATTGAAACGGGGAATTTGCACTTATACGTAGAGTCAGTAGTTAATTACGAGATGAATGATCCCAAAATTGAAATGTTTATGGAGCACTTTATCAGGGGGTTTATAAAAATTCTGCCAGAAGACGATGCCTTGTCACTGGCACAGTTTTCGAAATACAATTGTGAGTATCTGAGCAAGTTAATATCTGCAAATGGAAAAGAGGAGTTTTCAACAGAAACATTTATAAAAAATTTGACCCTACAAGGGTATCAAGAAACAGATAGTACGATACAATATTTGTACGATATCCTAAGAAATGATATGAGCAACGAAGAACGTTGGGCATTTTTCGAATTCTTCACCAGTATGACAATGCTGCCTTCAGGAGGCATTGCTGCGTTAAATCCTGGTGTGTGCATATCGAAGGCACAAGACTATACCATTGGTATGAACCTATATCCAGTGGCATCAACGTGTGTTAATATGTTGATATTGCCGGATTATCAGGATAAAGATATATTGTTGGATAAAATCAGGTATGTGGTGAAAAATGAGCACAGATTCCATCTTGATTAGGAAAGATAATGGTATTTATTGATGAATGTTACATATGTGAATTTTGATTTTTTTTTTTTTTTGGTTTTCCTTTTTTTAAAGAATGATACGTTAGAAACACATTTCATTGTATAAATTAAACATTTAATGGTCTAAATGATAATACATTGAATAAGTGAAATCTTGTATTTGAGGATATAAAACGAGCTTTTTAATGATATAATCCGCAATTATTTTTTTTTTAAAAGTAACATCCAAATACACAAATGAGGCATATAGGGGAATTTCTAAGTGATTTTGGGGGGTTTATTTGATCTAGAAAGTTTATGGTGTAACAAATTTCAAAGATGAAACAAAAAATGATACTTTTGTGACGTAAAGGCGGTTCTTGGCTTAAAAAAAAAAAAAAGAAAAGAAGGATTCCAACAGCAAATACATTTCCCTTTTGGGATAATGCTTTACTAAAAGGTATATTTGATATTTATCTCTACACAATAGGAAACCACCGCAAATTTACTTTGGAATTACGCGCCTCTTTGAGTATTTATCGAACATAAAAAAATTGATGGTTGCTGAAGAGGAAATTTCTTTTTTTTTTTTCTCCTTTTTTTTTTGGTTGTCAAACACCAGTGTTTGTGGATGTCTGGTTTCATAAAAACTTTCACTTGGTACTTAAGATTATCAGGGGCATTCTATTTTAACATGGTTGTGCGATATTAATCCTCACATAAGTGTACATTAAATCAAGATTTTAAATAACCTTTGATCGTTAAAAAAACAACCACGTTAACCTATAAACAAATTCATATCAATCTGATAGAGTTATATAATTCACTACAACTTCAGATAACAGCAATCATAAAGTTCACTTTAAAATTCTTGTTTATTTTATTTTTTTTTTTTTCTTCCCTCCTAATACAAGAAGAAATTAATAGTTATCATCTTGCATTATTTGAAGACAAATAAGAACAAGCAACACCTATTAGATAATTGAAATCATAAAGGAATATTTTGAAACTACATCATTTGCTATATCAAATCTCTACTTTTTCATTGATCATTGCTGATAAAGGAACACTGTATTGTCTTTATTTATAGAGTTAATTCAGTTATTCATAGAAAATATATGGCTTCTTCTGCTGAACATGCTGGTACATCCACGCAGCAAGTTATTACTTCAATTGTTTCCAATTTAGTTATCTTTGCAGTCTTAGTTTCTGTCTTCCTCGTCTTGAAAGACAAACAGCCTAGAATCTACAGACCAAAGACACTAACCAAAAACGGTACTGAACCTTTGTCCAGATCCTATTACTCATGGTTGATTCAACTCCTACACAAGTCAGACAGGTTTATTTTGGAACAAGCAGGTATCGATGGTTACTTTTTCACGAGATACTTGGCAATCATCTCCTTGTACTGTGGGTTTTCCTTACTGTACATATTCCCTATTTTGTTTCCAATCAATGCTGCCAATGGTAGACACAACACAGGTCTGGATCAGCTAGCCTTTGGCGATGTTAAGCACAAGGGTAGATACTATGCACATGTTTTCCTTGGCTGGATATTCTTCTGGGGTTTCTTGTACATAGTATACAGAGAGTTGATGTACTTCACCGCTATGAAGCAAGTTGTTGTTACTTCCAAGAAGTACGCCTCCAAGTTATCTGAAAGAACTGTTTTGTTCCAGAATGTTCCAGAGAGATATCTTCTTGAATCAGAAATCAAAAAATTGTTCAGAGGTGTTAGCAAAGTATACATTTCCAGAGCCTCTCCTGAATTAACCAAAAAAGTTAACGAAAGAACTAAGACTGTTGGGAAATTGGAGAACTTGTTGAATGGATATGTAGCAAAGGCTTGTAAGACCATTGAAAAGAAGCAATTGACAGTGACATACTCTGAAGAGAATTCCCAAGTCTTTGAAATCAACAAAAAGAGACCTCAACACAAAACCAAGTTTTTGGTTGGTCAAAAGGTTGACTCCATTGATACATATGTTGATCAAATCAACACCTTGAACAGTGAAATTTCTGAACTGCAAGCAAACCACGACGAAAACAAGGCCTGGAACTCTGTCTTCATTGAGTTTGAAAGTCAGTACCATGCTCAAGTTGCCTACCAAACAAATTCATCAGCTTTCCCATTGGAATTGGCCACCAAGTACATTGGTATCGAACCCAAAGATGTTATATGGTTCAACATGAGAATGTTGTGGTGGGAAAGAATGTTTAGAAAGTTTGGTGCCATTGCCGCCATTGTTGCCTTGGTTATTTTATGGACCATTCCGGTTGCCTTTGTTGGTATGATCTCACAAATAACTTACTTGGAAAAGAAAATTCACTGGTTAAAATTTATCAATAACTTACCAGATGTACTATTAGGTTTGTTGACCTCATTGGCCCCTACCATTGCATTAGCTGTTTTGATGATGCTGTTGCCTATCTTCATCAGAAAAATGGGTGTTACTCAAGGTGCTACCTCCTTGCAAGGTGTTGAATACTTCACTCAACAAGCTTACTTTGCCTTCCAAGTCATCCAAGTCTTTTTGGTCACCACAATTGCCTCATCTGCCACTTCAACCGTCACACAAATCATCAACAAGCCATCCTCAGCTATGTCTCTGTTGGCCGGTAACTTACCTAAATCATCAAACTTCTTTGTTGCATACATCATTTTGCAAGGGTTAAGTGGTGCCTCTGGTGTTTTGGCTCAAGTTGTTGGTCTGATTGTTTATCACCTATTGGGTATGTTTTTGGACAAAACCGTCAGAAAGCAATACAACAGATTCTTCAGCTTGCCATCTATCCAGTTTGGTACCTCTTTCCCTGTTTTCACTAACTTGGCAGTCATCATCTTTGCCTACGCTATGATTTCTCCTATAGTGTTGCTGTTTGGCTTTGTTGGTTTCATGCTGCTGTATGTTGCCTACCTGTACAACTTCTGCTTTGTTTACAACCAAAAAGTTGACTCAAAGGGTATCCACTATCCAAGAGCCTTGTACCAAACCATAGTTGGTTTGTACCTGGGTCAAATTTGTTTGTTAGGTTTATTCATTGTTGGTAAGGGTTGGGGTCCAATCATCCTTCAAATCATTTGTCTATGTGTCACTGTATTTGTTCATGTAAACTTATCTTCCTCATTTGACTACTTGAACTCTGGTGCCATTCCTTTGGAATGCATGCTAGCTAAGGACGGTAGATCATCAACCAACAGCTACAAGAACATTTCTCAAGGTGAAGATACAGATGGTCAAGATGCCAAGGAACTTCCAACCAAGTATGTCATGAGAAAGTACACAAAGAATGGCGCTTCAGGAAACAAGGACGCATCCACCATAATGAAGTCAGTCCAAACTGATTTCACTTATGAGCAACCAACTTCTGTTATCAATGAAAATGAAAACAGTTTGGTCACAGTTCCATTACTGGCAGACAGTTTTGACACCTTGGTCGATGAAAACTCTGTTCCTTACTACAAGAGATTCCTCCAACCATTCATATTCAAGTCATATGCTTACTGTAAACTGAAATTGCCTTTGTCATACTTGCAGGAAGAAGAGATTGATGAAAAAACCTACATTGACAACTACAATCTGCCATCGGTCTCTGACAAGTGTCCGATTGTATGGATTCCAAAGGACTCATATGGATTCTCCGACTACTTTGTCAAGTTCTTGGCTTCAAAGGGAATCGAAGCCACTGATCTGGGTGGTATCATCAACGAAAAGGCCAAGGTCCAATGGATCCGTGGCTGTGAACCAGGTATGGATGGCGAAGAGGAAGAAGAGGATATCTTTGCTGATGAAAACAAAATCTCCAATGATGAAGAAGGTTGGGAAAAACAAAGCAGCATGGCTTAATACTAGAAAGACCAAACGCTATAAGCTTCAACTATATATATCAACAGGTTGTATCGCTAAATAATAATTAAACTCCTAAGCTTCTTTTTTTCTTTTCTTTTTCAAAGAGAAAAAAATATATATACAGCACTTATCAATAAGTAAGTTAAGAAACATTAAGTTTCGATTTGAATCTTTCTACTTATTATTAATTTTTCTCTGAACAAAATTTCATTTGACTTTTCAACTATTTACAATCATTTTTTTTTTTTTTTTGAATTGTCATTCATCCGATCACTTGAAATACCATTTTCCGTCGTAACCGTCAACATCATCTTCAGCCAACTTTTCACTTGTTTTCAAAGATTCCATTTCTGCAATTTTCTTACTGACTTCTGATTTGAACTTGTGTGAAACATTTTTCTCTGTGAAAATCACCGGATCCTTGATGTTCAGCTCAGCTTCTGTTTTCGACATTAGCTTCTTCCACGATAAGTGACATTCATTGATGATTTCCAAAGTTTCCTCTTTGCTTAGGAAGTTTCCATTGTGTAGAAACTCGTTTTTCTGTTCGTTGTTGACTTTGTAGTTCTCAAACCAGAACCTGATACCTTTCAATAATCCAGGATATACCCTCTCAACATCTTCCAATGAGTTGACCCTGTCAAAGTCTTGTGATTGATTACTGATACTTATGATCTTCCAATCTATTTCCCCATCATCTATCAAGCCCAAGCTTCCCAGGACCTTGACCTGTTGAATGTCACCTGTCTCAAGCTTTCTTCCTGTTGATATATCCAGAACATCCAATGGATCATTGTCACCATCCATTGCAGGATCTTCCCAAGTTTGTGGCATTGACCCATATGTTGTGATGTAGCCCTTGTACGGGAACAAGTTGTTGATGAACCTCATCTTTCCCTTCTTGGTGTCTTGGATGATTGGATTCAGAATGTCAGTTTTGCTTACTTCGTACTTGGGATTGGTATGTTGTGGGATTTCAACAACCATGTTGAATAGGTTGTTATCCTTTTCGGATCTCAGTGGGATATCATGGAAAAAAGATCCCAACTCAGATGTGATGGGGTTTTTGTAGTAAACTTTGTACTCCGGGGTGTACTTTGAGCCCAGAGCAACTTTATTAAACAGCTTGAAACTTGCCTTGAACATGTTGACAGCTTTGGTGATTGGATTTATGTTTTAAGATGTTGATTTTGATTATTATTATTTTTTCCAGAAGCCCAAGAAAAAGCAAAAACCAAAAAAAAAAAAAAAAAGGGTTTAATTTATAGAGGGAAAAATCTTTATCAAACCCCCTGAAGGCACAACTAACGTTTTGATAATATGTTAGAAATCTAAATCATATATGTACAACTAAAGTTGTGTTAGGCGCCAATGTAATAAGAAAGAAACCCCCCCCCAAAGGAGAACTTTTTGAAATAAAACAAGAATAAAACTTCCTTCCTAACTTGGTTTTACAAAATATTAAAATCTGAAAGTACAGTACATAAACGTATTCCTCTGGTTTACTTCGTTGTTTTTATTTATATTTAGAGATCCTAATAATTATTATATTATCAATACTTCATCTGCAACTATTTCGTGCTCTTTTTTTTTTAAATAGCTTCGTCGCCCATGTCATCTTCGTTTCCGTAAGAGTCGCTTCCAACTTCAATGTAATCTCTTTCAAGGGCAGCTAGATCTTCTCTAGCCTCGGTGAATTCTCCTTCTTCCATACCTTCACCGACGAACCAGTGAACAAATGCTCTCTTTGAGTACATCAAATCAAATTTCTTGTCGATTCTCTTCCATGCATCAGCAATGGCAGTTGTGTTACTTAGCATACACAAGGCTCTCTTGACATCAGCCAATTGAGAGTCTGGGGTGGCTGTTGGAGGTTCATAACAAATACCTATTTTGAAACCTGTAGGGCACCAGTCAACTAGTTGAACAGTGGATTTAGACTTGATGCTTGTCACAGCTGTTTGAACCTCTCTGTTGATAACATCTCCTCTATATAGCAAGCATGAGGACATGTACTTTCCTAATCTTGGATCACATTTGACCATTTGGCTTCCTGGTTCAAAGCAGGCATTGGTCATTTCCATGACTGAGTTGGATTCGTGGTTGGCTCTGGACTTGGCTGTTATAGGGGAGTATGACACAAGTGGGAAATGGATTCTTGGGTATGGAACCAAGTTTGTTTGGAACTCATTCAAATCAACATTCAAAGAACCATCAAATCTTAAGGATGCTGTTACTGAAGATACAACTTGAGCAACCAAAGTGTTCAAGTTCTTGTAGTCTGGTCTTGGAATTCCTAGGTTCTTTTTGCACATGTCATAAATGGCCTCGTTATCAACCATGAATGTGACATCAGCGTTTTCCAATGTTGAATGTGTTGATAAAACAGTGTTGTATGGCTCAACAACAGAAGATGAAACCTGTGGGGCTGGATAAACAGCAAATTCTAGCTTTGACTTCTTACCAAACTCCGCACTTAGCTCTTCCAACATTAAAGAACCCAACCCAGACCCTGTACCACCACCTAAGGAGTGGGTAAACAAAAATCCTTGTAAACTGTCACATTGATCCGCAACTTTTCTTATACTGTTGTAAACATCATCAATGATATCTCTACCCGTTGTGTAATAACCTTTCGCATAGTTGTTTGATGCATCTTCTGTACCTGAAATCAATTGTTCTGGGTGGAACAAATCCTTGAACTCACCTGTTTTTACTTCATCAATAACATTAGGTTCCAAGTCCACATAAACAGCCCTTGGAACATATTTACCACTACCGGTTTCGTGAAAGAAGGTACCAAAGCCTTCATCACCACCCTTTGGCTTGGTTAAGCCTTCCTGTAATAAACCATCCTTTCCAATACCATGCTCTCTGGTGTATAGATCCCAGCATGAGTTACCAATTTGGCAACCTGCTTGACCAACATTGATGCTAATTACTTCTCTCATATTCTTATAATACTATATTTTCTATCAATTTATTGCTCAAAATAGATATCTTTTCTGTCTTTCCTAAAAATATATGAAGGGTATTTAACTAGTTATTTTTGGTTCAAAAGATAACAGATATTTCTACTGAAAGTGAATATTAATGTGAATATATGATTACTATTGTTTTATGATATTTTTGGGTTCTTCAACATGAATTGTTAAAGTGTCTTTTAATCAATAATTGAACGATAATGGAACTATAATAGAAGAGTTTTTTTTCTTTAGTTAAATTAAGTGGATGTCCAAAATACACTTAGAAGATCAAGATCATGTTTTCATTTGCAATTAAGAAAAAAAAAATCAAAACAATAAACTGTACACGCTAAATCTTGTGTAGTAATTTTTGTGTGTGTGTTTCAAATCTGTTTTAGTAACATATTTCTTTTTTTCTTTTTTCTTTTTTTGATTTGGCGGCTATTTATTTGGATTTCCTATTTGAGATTGTTTGTGTAAACATTCTTTTTTCTCAACCAAGGAAATAAAATGCGTAGTGACAAGAATGTATGGCATTTAAAGCACGTGCACATTAACCATTAACCAAAAAACCAAACACAGCTTATTATTTTTTTTAAAAAAGTACCACAAGTTTACATATTAGGGGCTTTTCTACCTTTTAAAATTAAAAACTAATAAAACAAGTACGTTGATTTAATATGTAAAAAAAAAAGGTTGATATAAGACTGAACATGCCATTAAATTATTAATAAGCATAACAGCTAATTACCTTCTAAACTATATTTAACATTGCCAACATGGTAGAAGAAAATAACCATTTTTTCTTTTTATAAACGAGTGAGCCGAGATTATCACTTGTTTTTTATTATTATTATTATTTTTTTGAGTTATAAAATCCCACCGTAGCACGTTAGGAAAAAAGTATAAACCATTAATGTAAATATATCGAGTGGAAAATTTTTCCTTTTTTTTGTGCTATAATTTGTTAGGATTTGATTAAACGCGTTTATTTCTTTTATTTCTTATTTCGTAACATTCGTTTTTTTTTCAGGAAATATGGTTATCATGTGTGAAACAAAACTTTTCACCTTTTGTTGTAAATCATCAGTTTAGGTTAATTCATCTTGGAATTTCACAACAATTTTACAGCTCATTATTAGTATTATTTATGATAAAACGATGAAGGAATAACCCAATCAAAAAACTATCTATTTGATATTAAACCTTTACGTTTAACAACATCAAAAAAACAAAAAAAACAAAAAAGAAGAAAAAAAAAATGTCTGAAGAAAGTGCCTGCAAGAAACAAAAGATTGAAAGATCATTCCCACAAAATGTTGGTATCAAGGGTATTGAAATATACACTCCAAACCAATACGTTTCTCAAGAAGAACTAGAGGTCTTTGACAATGTTTCTAAAGGCAAGTACACCATTGGTTTGGGTCAAACCAAAATGGGTTTTGTCAACGACAGAGAAGACATCTACTCCATGTCCCTGACTGTTCTATCCAGATTGATCAAGAACTACAACATTGATGTCAACACCATTGGTAGATTGGAAGTTGGTACTGAAACCTTGATTGACAAGTCCAAGTCTGTTAAGTCTTATTTGTCTTCCTTGTTAGGCGACAACCACGACACTGAAGGTATTGACACCATCAATGCCTGTTACGGTGGAACCAATGCCTTATTCAATGCCCTGAACTACGTTGAATCTCAATACTGGGACGGTAGAGACTGTATTGTTGTTTGTGGTGACATTGCTATTTACGACAAGGGTGCTGCTAGACCAACCGGTGGTGCTGGTACTGTTGCCATGTGGATTGGTGCGGATGCCCCAATTGTTTTCGACCACGTCAGAGGTAACTACATGGAAAACGCCTACGACTTCTACAAGCCAGATTTCACCTCTGAATACCCTGTTGTTGATGGCCACTTTTCCTTGTCATGTTACGTCAAGGCTTTGGACTTTGCCTACAAGTCATACTCCAAGAAGGCCATTGCCAGGGGCTTGGTTGAAAACCCAATCAGTGATGAATGTTGTGGTATTATCAACCACTTTGACTATAACATCTTTCATGTTCCAACTTGTAAGTTGGTTACAAAGTCATATGCCAGATTATTGTACAATGACTTCAAGAACGATACCACCGGCACCATCTTACCGGAATTAAGCCAAGAATTCAAGACCATGTCTGATGAAGAATCTTTGAAGAACAAGGACTTAGAAAGACAATCTGTAAAACTTTCAAAGCAATACTTTGATGAAAGAGTTGCTTTGTCCTTAACTGGTCCAACAAACATTGGTAACATGTACACCGGTTCCGTATATTCCTCCTTATGTTCTTTGTTGGAATTTGTAGGCAATGAAAAGTTACAAGGTAAGAGAGTTGGTATGTTCTCATATGGTTCTGGATTGGCTGCTTCCTTGTTCTCATTCACTGTCAAGGGTGACTTGTCCAACATCATTTCCAAATTGAACTTGGGTGAGAAATTGAACTCAAGAACTTGTGTCTCCCCTGCTGAATATGAGGCTGCTTTGAAGTTGAGAGAAGAATTACACTTGAAGAAAGATGTTTCACCAAAGGGTTCCATTGAACATCTAGCTGCTGGTACCTACTACTTGACCAAGATTGATGACAAGTGGAGAAGAGAATATTCCATCAAGGAATGACCAATAACTTAGCTATATACACCTTTTATGTTACATATCATTTTTCCTAAACTTATACCATGATATTTGCTAGTGTATGTGACACCTAATATCCGTGTGCATTAACTCATGTATGGTAAAAAAAAATTTACTAAGAAATAAGCCAACCAGAAATCATTAAACAGTTTGTGAATATTCCATAACCACACATTTTCCCCCCACAACGGTAGCATATATACTCTTTTTTTTTTTCTTGTCTCTTTTCGTCTCCAGAATATCTCCACAACAGTTTCTGAATAAAAAAAATTTATTTAAATTTTTTTTTGGTCTACGAGATCCAAATGAGAGACAACTTTCTCAACTTTATAATCAAAATATAATTTATACTCAACCAAGCTTAAACTTTCTCAAATAAAAAGAGGTAATACAGAATCATAATATATAGCCATTAACACTTGAATTAAGCTCTTTAAGAAAGTAGAACAAAGAAAAAGAAAAAAAATGCACTTTAGAAAGATAAATCTTTATAAAAAGGCAACACATCAAAACTACTACACACCAAACTCCTCGCTATCCAATTGCAATGTCAAAGCATCAACTGCCTACGCACTAGCATCTTTGTCCATAGGTGCTGCTGCTGGCACCATAGTGTTGAAGAATGTTCAAAAGAAATGTGCTTTGGATCTTGAAGAGCAATTACTTTTAGGTCATCACAAGGAAGAGATGCTGCCATCAAACTCCGATAAATCAAATAAAGACGAATCTAACCAACAACTCAAAATGAAAAGAAGTCTTTCTGGATCAATGCAAAGAAAAAGAAGATCTAAATTTAGAAACTCCTCTTTTGCCACAAAGGGCAGAAGAATGTCATTTGATGGGTTTTCCTCAAACATTTTGAAGGTGGATAAGAACATCAGAGTCAACGGTACTGCAGCCACATATGGGTTTAGCATAGATGGACTGAACAATACTCACTACAAATACACGCAAAAATCTAGCAAGAATGAACAAAAAGAACATACTAATGAACAAACCAATTTTGACTACACAGGACAAACACACCTCAGTTATGCTTCCTTGCATCATGTCCTAGCCAATGAAAATAGTATTGAAAACCTTATGGTGTCGACTGCTGATGAAAAAACAAACAATACAACTAAAAATGAGAGTCTCAAAGCAAACAGGATTGTTGATTTAAACCAGAAGAAGGACATCATGAATGTTCTATCGAATCAACTGGACAACCTCAACATAACACCCATGGAAAAGTCATCAATCTCAGTCGTCAGTGACACTGCCATGGTGAAGTCCATATCCATGCAAGCTCAAAAATCATACGCTATCAATGAACAAAAGCCAACAGATGAGCAGGACTTGCTGCAACATATCAAGGTTGTTGAGAATCTGAAGCTAGATGACTGGTTAAATGACAAGAACATTGTTGTTACTGATGAGTACTATGAAAAGACAAAGCAAATCTGGCCGGCTGATACTGATAAGTGTTTGAACAAGATAAAATTCACGAACACATTGACAGAACAGATCCACCAAGCATATGCAAGCAATGACCTGAACAAGATCTACTCCTTGTACCTAGCCATGAAGAGAAATGGCTGTGTTCCAAGTGTGGAAACATTTGACTTGATAATAAAGTCCTTATGCTTCAGAGACATGGACAACAATGATTTAGACGAAAGAATGTTCCACATACTGACCTGCTACCAAGATCTGATAAGCATGAAGATCAAGCCTTTGGTGTCCACCTACCAGCACATTATACTGGCTCTGTTGAACGGATCAATAGATGCCATTGAAGTCAACAATGCAAATGGGAAGGATTTCTTCAATATTGCCATAGACTTCTTCAAAACCACCTATGATAAAGTCTTGAAGAATAACCTATCTGAGGACTTGGTTGAGACCTTGTTGTATTCCTCCTTGAAGTATCAAAGTACAGAAATATCGAAATTTTTGTATGATATTTTGCCCTCATTGGCTTTGTCTCTGTCTCACAAATTTAATGATTCTGTCTATAAGTATTTGAAGATCAGATTCAGCTATGACTTGAGCACCTTGAGTGAATCCATCCAAAGTTGCATTCAAGATAATGCTGCTCTGAATCAAGGCTATTGCTTAATTGACAGGAACGTTGACATCAAGGACTCAATAACATTGACATCCGCTGTTGTTACCGGGCTGATCAGAATGAACAACATCAAAATGGCCTCTGATGTTTTGAATGACACCCTTGTATACATGAAGCAAAACATGTCTCATGTTGATATCATGGAAAAGCAAGTTTTGATTGAGAGTTACCTGCTGCAACTTGGCCAAGTGGACCTGGTAAAGAGTGAAAAGCTAAGGAAGTTGTTTGAAGCCAAGGCCGTGGAAGGCAACACTCCCTCCATACCTCCTCTAAGTGTCAACTACTACAAAAACTTGCTGTACACGGTCATGTGCTGGCTGCCTCACCAAAGCAACATTCCTATTGATCTGTCTGCATTGTCAAAGTCAATATACACCCAAAGACTTTTAAGATTCAATGAAAAGAACGTAACAAGTGAATCATATTCAACTTCCATGGATAAGGACACCGTGTGGGAGAAAATAGTAAATGCAAGCAACAATATTCAACCAAATGGACTATCATACGAAAAGTTGATGAATGAGTTCATGAACTACCACTTCCACCAGGCTCACACAAGAGACTTGGAAATACTGGTCATGATTATAGAGGACTCAGTTGTGAACAGCTACAAGTTCTCCCAAGAAATGTATTTCAAGATCCTGGAGTTTTTGATCAACGAGGTTCATGCCTCCAAGGAGTATGTCCTGAGGTTTGTTCAAAGCCATGGCTTGGTGAACATGGACAACCTCCAGTTTTTGAACACATCTGTTGCGGCCTTCGAAGACAACAACATGCAGGAAATGATCTTGAGACTATCCAAAACCAAGTACTTTGTTTCATTGATGCAAAAGTTCAAGCTAGAAAACATGGATGAATTTGAGTACAAGGGCATGCGCAGAGTGTTCGAGGCCATTTGGATGTCCAAGCAGGACTTAAGCATGATTGGGGTTGACTTGTCTTTGCACTCCTATGTTTTGGAAGAGTTTTTGAACACCGAATACTTGCAAAGGGTCAATGATCTGACCTCCAACACCATACAATTCTTTGAAAACTTGAAGCAAAACTTCTTACAAAGATTCGAAACGTTTTCTCTGTTGAATCTGGACATAAACAAAGTGGAACCACAAGTTGTTTCTGTTGCTTCAGTCTTGAGCGAATGATAATTTCAGATAAATACAGTCAGCCTTATTTTTTATATATATTTGAGTAAATAGTTTTTTTTTTTTTAAAAAAAAAAAAAGGTATATAGACATGAAGTACAAGAACCAGTTTATCATCCTTTTTTTTTTTTTTTTAATCAAATCATTTCTTTGAACTCGGCTACTAAGCTTGGATTCAATTTGATCAAACCCTTGAGTACAACACTAACCTCACTTTTATCGTATGTGGACAGAACCTTCTTCAACAAAGGCACTGATATTCTCAGGATCTCTTCATTGGCCGAGGGTGTGAAGAAGTTGTCTACGTCAACTTTCTTGGCTTTGGTGGTGGTTTCTGCTACTGCTTCATTTGACAGGAAAATGGTGTCCATGGTTTCATTGGCCACATCTAAATCAATGCAGAACTTTCTAGGCTTCAGGTGCTGAATAACAAATCTTTTGTTTTTGTTCTCGTCATATTTCACTATGGCGGAGGCCCCATAGATAACAGTGGGAACAGATTTGATGTAGTTGATGGCAGTAATCATTTCTCCACCTCTTTCCAATACTTTATCTTTGAACATCTCATTGTAAACCTTCCACAGTTTGATTTGAGGGAACTCTTCATTCAAGCTGGGCTCAAACAAGCACCTTAAAAAGACCTTTGATCTTTCAGGATCATCAAGCTTCAATAACCTTTCAAATATGTGCTTTGGCATGGTGGCCACAGGCTGTTCAACCACAGGCTCTTTCAGGCTTTTGTTTCCAAGAGTGACTATTTTTTTGTTATTAACTTCTTTGACATAGTCATCCAGGGCAGGATAGTTCAAGTATTCGGGTGTGATCACATTGATTAGTGCTGTCTTCAGGACATCTAACACCTCCTTGCTCTCGCTGTTGTCCACAACAAGGGAAAATCTTACATCATTTGAGAGGTATTGTTGTAAAAAGTCGAGTACAGCAATGGTCAGGTTTTCTCTGGACTTGTCAAATTTCATCAGAATATTGATGTTCTTTTTGATGAAATCAATGGTTACAAACCCTTCAAGCTTTGAGTCACTCTTGGTGATGTATCGAGCAAAAGTTGTAAGAATAGGAATCAAAATCTTACAATCCAGGGACCTGTAAAAGTCGTTGTATATGATCAAGATATTCTTGAACAGCTTGTTGATGGTGCCCTCAGATTCAGTGTTATTGGTCTTGTTGTTTGTTATGAACAGTGCAATGTTTTCAAGGAGATCCAGAGTGTATTGTAAAGTTTCGGTTCTTATGTCCAACAAGTTATACTTGTTAGCTTTTGTAATGAAATAGTCCAGAATCGTATTGATCATTTGTATTAATGCATTCATCATGCTTTTGACCAAATACGTCAAGATATTTGAATCTTGAGACAGATTCCTTAAAATCAATATGGCAGTCACAAAGGTTGACTTTGAAATCAATTCATCATTGGCCAACTCATCATTAACAACAGAGATCAAGTTACCTATGATATGCTCAAAGAAAGCCACATCTGGATTGACCGAGTTACTCAGTTTCAAAATCATGTTTAGATAATGCTGAAACTCCTTGTCTGTATCCTTATTTTTCAACAAAACACCAAACTCAAACCCCATGTGGATTTGATAATAGGACTCTTCCACCTTGATAGCCTTTGTGTAGTTTTCCAAAGTCTCTTGAAGTATGGAAAGCTGCTGGGTATTCATGTTGTGACTTTTGTATCTATTGGCTTGCTTGCTCACTCTTATGTTAACATCTTGGAAATTCTTTTTTTTCATAACATGCAGGTTCAAAGAGTCAAAATTTTTTCTCTCAAAGATGGGGGCATGTGCTAGTCTTTTCAAGCCATCATTCTCCTTCTTAACAGAGCCCTTTTCTCTTTTGGGAATAGGAAGTAAGGAGGAGTTTATTTTATTCTGTATAAGCTTGGAGTATTGCTGACTGGAGACATCTGAGTATTTGTTTTTGCTTTTTAGATTAAGAACAGTGCTTATAAACTTTGTAGAGTTAGAGTTCAGCGGAATAGCAGCTGTGTCTTCCCTTATGTTGGATCCTGCTTGTTCACTCATATTGGTTATAAATATAGTCTTTGGTTTGTTTCCACTTTTTTATTAAATGGAGTTTATGTGGAGTGATTCTTTAACTTACTGTTGAATGCAAAATTAAAATTGAAATAAAATAAACAAATTTACATATATTGAGATGTTGCTATTTACTATTATGTATTATTTTTTTTTTTTTTATGGAGAATGGTTTGGAAAAAACACCTCTGGTGTGTGGGTTTTCTCTTATCTCCGAATATTACTAGTCTTTTATATTTTTTTATGGTGTGTTTTGTTCAATTCATCAAAATTATTAATGTTTCTTCTTCTTTTTTTGTCAATTTGCAAAAAAAAAAATATCAAAAATTTTTGTATGTAATTAAGAGATACGTCACGTGCACTCTGATGTGTCTTATGGGAAGGACAGAGAATACACTTCATCTCCTTATTTTTAAAAAGATCAACAAAACTCATCCAACAATTGATTTTTAAAGAAAAAATATAAGACTGTGCAGAAATAATCTTACTATTTAATTAATTGTCATAAACATCCCCCCTTTTTTTTAAAAATTACAACAGACACCTTGACATCTTTGAATAATTACACTAGCAATTATTATAATATCATATATCTACCTTTATACAAAATATTCATCTGTATACGGTAAATATGATGAGCATTGGTTTCATGAGACTAACAAATCATATTCACAATGGTTGAGTATATACATCCTATATTATTTCCCCATCACCCTTTAAAAAAAAAGCACCATCAAATAACTGAATGACATAATGATTAATTTACTGAAGGGGTTGAGATTCGTCAGTCTTTTGACTTATGTTTGTATGTTCTAATTGTTACAATGGGGTTCTTGCAATAATTTCCCTTAAATTAATTTTTGATTTTTTATAGGCAAAAAAAAAAAAAAAATGAATTAAAAAATTACGTTGAAAGGCTGATGCCTGATAAACCCAAGTCCACCCCCTTAAAAATACCAATAAACGTATAATCAACAGCCAACATCCACTAGTACCTATGTGTGGGAATTCACTATTGTTTAAAAAAAATTATAAAATCATAATTTAGTATATAAATGGCCAATACTTGTTCTTACTTCTTCAAATAAATCTTCTTCTTGGTATTACTATATTTCTTGAGTATGTATTTCAAAATAAAAGTTACTTGAAAAACCAAAAAAAATAAACAATGCTATTCCTAAAAAATAAATCATTTTTAAGTTTATTGCTAATTTTGAGCACCTCATTGAGTGTTCTCGCTAAAAACAGTCACCAAATCATCGATGCCTTGAACAACGATGTCATTGTTGTCGAAGACACTGACCCAAACTCTTCTAATTTCTTCCATAGACTAACTGATACAGATTGGTCTGAGTTTTTGAGGGATAATGGCATGTCCAAGGTCACCAAGGAAAAGAGCAAAAGCCTCAAGGAGTATTGCTCCAACAAGTGGCATGAACTCATTTCCGATGAAAACTACGAAAACACTCCTGACTATTTGAGCAATTGGTTCCAAAGCATCAAGGATTCTGATTTGGTTCAGGATACTAAGAGCAAAATCAAGGGCTCCAAGATCTCAAAGGAAGTCAAGGACAAGATTGGTAGCTTCAAGCACTCATCAGAAGACATTTCCAGCTGGCTGTTTGATTCATGGGATGTTGATACTTTAAGAAACTTCTTAAAGAAAAACAACATTTATCTATCGCAAGATCTATCAACCACTCATGACAAGGACAAGTTGGTGAAGGTCTGCAAAGATAACTTCAAATATCTAAGCAACCGTGCCAAGGCTTCAGGATATTACTTGTCTAACAGCTACTTAGACTCGTGGTCAGACAAGGATTTAACTGCATGGCTGGACAAGTACAAAATCAAGCACCAAAAGAAAGCCACAAGTGCCGACTTGAAAAAACTGGTCAAGGATAACTTATACAAGGTCACTGACACTTTAAAGAAAAGTAAAACTGACTTGCTAACAAACTTAGATGTTGACTCATGGAGCGGTGACTTGTTGGACAAGAAGAAATCTAGTGATGCAAAGATTAAGGCGCTGCTAGACAACTTGTCCAAGCCTGATTTGGTCAAGTGGCTGAAATCTCACAACATTGAATTTGACAAGAACTTTGACTTCAACAATGACAAGGAACTAACGGCTTTTATCAAGAAGAACAACTATGTTGACTACTTAGCAAACGATATCTCCAACTACTTGAATGATAAGAAGAATCAAGCAGATTCCCTTCTGCAAAAATCCTCAAAGCAAATAAGCTCTCAATTTCAAAACTTCAAGTCCAGCACTGAGGACAGTTACGAAGATTTGAAAGACTGGAGTTTGGAGAACTTGGAACTTTTACAAAATGACCTGAACTCTAAGTACAACATTGCCTCAAAGAAAACCTACAAAACCAAAGACGAGATTCTGAAGAATATCGAAAATATCAAAAAGGAGCATGAAGATACCTTCAAGGACTACTACGATCAAATTGCCTCTACTGTAAACAAGCATGCTGACCACATAAGCTCCTTTTTTGATGACTGGTCCTTAGATAACTTAAAGAAGTGGGCTGATGACAGCGTGTCCAACCTGAACGAAAACAAAGAGGAATTGATTGAAAAATCCAAGAGTAAATTTGACGAGCTGTATGCCTCTGGCAAGAAGGAGAGTCACGATAAAGCTGGTGATTTAAAGAAGTTTTGGGACGAGACCTTGGAAAGCTGGTCCACTGATGACTTCAAGGAGTATTTAATGAACCTGAAGAAAAAAAACATCATCAAGGATGATGAAAAAACCTTCAGTAAGATGGACAGAAAGCAGCTTTATGAAAAGTGCAAAGAAAACACCTTGTGGCTTATCTCCGCCGGCCAATACAAGCCACCATCAACCAAGGATCGTATAATCCAAAAAATCCAAGATCAAGTTAATTTTGTAAGATCTAAAATCCCATATATAAACAACTAAGTTGTAGTTGCTTAAAGGCTTTTAAACTTCATATACATTAAACTCACGATGATATTTTTTTTTACTTTCTTTTATTGATGTTATTAAGATAGTTGCAGTTATATTTCAGCTTTGATGGTTATCTACTTTGATATCCATTCATGAAGAAAGCCATAAAGAATGGTGAAGAAATTTTAGCAAATCATTGACCTCACATGTTATTGATGGTCTACTGGTTATAATGTTGCAAAAGAACTATAAAAAGGCTGTCATGTACAACTGAACATCGTGGATCGCACATGACGACTACATTGTGTTTCTTGGTAAAGTTGACAACATTTTTTTTTTTTTTCCTTTTTTTTTGAAGAAAGACGAAAGCTTTTATTTACTATACTCTGATCATAGAAAACAATTGCAATAGAGCTTCAGAGATTAAAAATAAGATGATAATATCAGAACTATCTTTCCTTAGACTACAGTGTGGTTAACTTACAGTAATCTTTTGTCTTTATCTCATGATTTGTAGCTATGTATTTTTTCTTTTCCTTCGGATCTAACAAATTCTGTATAGAAAAAAAAAAAAAAAAATTTTTTTTTTGGGTTAGATTTCTCCAATCTTATTTTCATTAATTCCTTTCTATTCCTTTTCTTTTTCCCTTCTTGGTCTAGACAAACTTTTAATACATATTAGCTATATATTTCATATACATGTTTCAGCCCTATAAAAACACCAATACATAAAATACATAGCTAACATATACCTTGAAAATGTTCAGATCATTCAGACCTCTTTTTGACGCTAGCAATAAACTAAGCAAGAGTCCTATCAATCTTCATCTGCAAAACACAGATGTTTCCTCTCATATTAAAGCCGGTGGTAAGGGTATGAACCAATTTGCCAGAGTCAGAACTGAATATAAGTATCCATTGAGATCAAAGCTTGCAGATGTGGTGCACAAGACGTTTCTAGCTACTCTATTGGCTGGCTGTATCTTTTATACAACCATGATTGTCATCACAATTCCATTGAATACCAGCCAGAATGTCTCGATGCAAGCCAAGGAAGAGAAGGCCCAAAGAATGCGTGAAGCTGCTGCTTTAGACGCTCAAACAAAGTGAGCGAAGCACTAAGCTCACTCAACAAAAATCTTTCAGCTTGCGTGTTACATTTTTATTTTCTACATTTTGAATAAGCCCACCAACGCCCTTCTTTATTTTATAGGTTCAGATCAGCATGAAAAATTGCTGTTATTCATAAGCTTAATCGATCACAATGCTTGAACATTTCCTTATATATAATTCCTTGTACATATTATTCAAGAAAAAAGAACGTATCTGTTTTGTGATTTATGTTGATGAAAGATATTTCTTTAGTTGGTAAACCCCTAAACGTAGGAGACAAGTGTTTGACTAGGATTTCCCGTGAAGCCTTTTATTTTTTTTCTTTTTGGAAAAATGTAATATTTTTTTTTTACATTTTTTCTTTAAAAGTTGCTCCTCATTGATTAGCACAGTTTGGAAATTGTTGTCAAAAAAACCATAAGTCATCATCCCATAACCAATATCAGAATGAACAACTCCCATGCAACGAATGTTTGTAACTCGTTTTCTAGACAAGGGTCCTGTAAATTTGGGATGAATTGTAACAACAAGCATGCAAAGCCGACTGATATTAGCCAATACAGAATATTTGTTCTATTAAATCTACTTCCTAAGGATTATCTAGAAACGCTTTCCAAGGAAGAGATAGAATCAATATACATATCTCTATTCAATACATTCAACAAGTTTGGTGAGATCAAGGACATAATAATCAATATCAACGATAAAGGACTTTTCTTGGATGGTAATGTCTACATACAATTTGTGAATGAAAACTCACTGAAAAACTGCTTAGACAAGTTTAGAGATGACCTTCAGTTTGAAGGACGATTTGTAGAGAACAATGTAATAACAGGTATCAATGATCTTTCAGAGATTGTATGTAGAAATTACCACATAGGAACATGCACCCATGAGTCGTGTTCAGGAATCCATTACTACAGATTTGACGAAGAAGAGTGGAAAGACGTATTAGAGGATTCAAGATCTAATAGAAAGTTTACCATAAGAGACAAACTCATATTGATATCTCACAAAATGTGGTCATCTGGGACTTCTTCGAATGTGCCAAGAGGCAACAATAGAATATACAATAACGGAAACAGAGGCCCATCATATGCCACAGGGAGCAGATACAGGTAATGTAAATAGAACTGTATAGGCCATAGATATTTAGAGTTATATAGATGGAAGAGTGGATTGTTTAATACTCTTTCTTTATACATTCAAGGGTTGACATAATATCAAAATGACTCGTTTTCAATGTTGATGCATAGTAGGCGTTTCTTTAGATATAATCTGCCTTGGAAAGACAGTAAACTCGAAAAAGACGAAAAAACTAAACTCGGTAGCAATAATATTCCACGGTGGCAAAAAAAAAAAATTAAATGTATTCCTTCACAGATCTAATATACATTGTATCAATAACATATTACAGGAATTTCAACACCAAAAAGAAAAAGAAAACATCCCCTCACAGTAGTGCTTGCTATCTTTGAATCATATACAAATCAAACAAAATGTCTGACAGATACGCATTTTCCTTGACTACATTTTCTCCTAGTGGTAAATTAGGACAAATTGATTATGCCTTACAAGCTGTCAAAAACGGTGTCACTGCTATAGGTATAAAGGCCAACAACGGTATAGTTTTGGCCACTGAAAAGAAAACAGACTCTCCATTAGTGATCAATGATACCATAACCAAAATAGAAAGCTTGTCTCCAGATATTGGTGTTGTGTATGCTGGTATGGGACCTGACTTCAGAGTCATTGTTGATAAGGCCAGAAAGCTAGTCATATCCAATTATAAAGCCAAGTATGGTGAGTATCCACCAGTGAAGATCTTGGTAGCTCAAGTAGCAAGTATCATGCAAGACGCAACCCAGTCAGGTGGTGTCAGACCATTTGGTCTTTCACTGTTGATTGGTGGGTATGATGAGCACAACAAGTATCAGTTATATCAAGTGGATCCTTCAGGTTCTTATTATCCTTGGAAGGCCACATCAATTGGAAAGGGTTCAGTTGCTGCAAAGACCTTCTTAGAAAAGAGATGGAATGACGAACTTGAACTAGAAGATGCCTTGCATATTTTATTGCTAACTCTAAAAGAAAGCTTTGAAGGAGAGTTCAAAGGAGAAAACATTGAAATATCCATTATCGGAGATGAAAACCCTGAACTGCTAGGTTTCACTGGTGACAAAAAGGCCAAAAGCCCTAGATTCAGAACTCTTTCCACTCAAGAAATCAATGATAGACTTGATGCATTATAGTTGTTTTTTTTTTTTCAAATACATATTAATTAACCTCCAAAGTTAAATAAAAATAATGTTGTGAATGGTAATAAAGTCTCTTATATATTGCAATTATACACTGATCAATTGAACGGTTTTTTTAGAGGATCAATAACTTGAGATTTCTTGACAATTGCTCTAGGCTTGATAGCTTTGGCATATGTGTTGGAAGAGGACCATTCTGGACCAAGAGGAATTTGCAAGGACTTTTCATATTGCTCCTTGTTTTCATATGGGAATGGAACAGCACTGGCTTGATATTTCAAGTTTTTCTTGTTTACCTTTTCATTTATAATCACGTTTCTCAAGTTTTTATCTCTTCTTTTATCCTTCTTGGCAACACCTTTGATGGTTTTTATAATTTTTTTTTGGTTTTTATTTTTGACACCTTCTCCGGCCCAGCCACCCCATCCCGGCAAAGTCATGTCAACTTGTTTGTCATCTTCATCAATTATAACTCTTTGCTTTTCTTGTTCAAATTTGGAGACCACATCATCACCGGCAAATGCTTGACTGATCAAATCTTCGTTTTGAAATCCTTCTTCGTAAACCTCATCTCCATTACCATTTTTGACCTTAGAATATGGATCAATAATGTTCAGGGTATTCTTTTCAATATCCAAAATCATTTCATTGCCACCATTACCAGATAAATACTTAGATGCATCAGCTTTGTCTTGATGCTTTTTTATTTTATATGCAGCTTTGGCTGTCTTAGATGAATCTTTATCAATAACATGAACCTTTGAGCTCTTCTTAACATGTTTTTCATCATCTGAATCTTCATCTAACCATGGATTAGCGGTGCCTTTTTCAACAGGAGTGTCCTTTTCCCTTTTCTTTTCAATAGCCTCTTTTTCAACATGCTTGGGATCTGCTGTCCTTGGCAATTCCCTAACTGCCTCAACTTTATCTTCGTTATCGGCTTCTACACCTTCAAGTTCTTGTTTACTTAACATAGCAGATGGTGTGTAAACTCTTCTACCTTGGTTTTTGGCCTTGTTGATACCTTCACCAAATTGGTCTTCAAAAATGTCTTCATTATCAGATTCACCGTTTTCAAATCTTCTTAATGCTTCAATTTCTTTTCTGTTTTGCTCTCTCTTTCTTTGCTCTGCATCTGTCATGAACTTCATTCCCAACACACCGGTTTTACCAACGGAGCCTGTCATTGATATATCCTGATCCTCTTTTTCAAGATCAGAAAGTCTAACTGGCTCGTCGTCACTGCCCACACCTTTTCTTTTACCTGAGTCATCTTTCCCATGAATTCTATTGGTTAGCTGTTCACCTTGTCTCAACATTTCCTCTAATTCTTCTCTGGTTTCTTTATCTTTGGTCATACCATGTTTAACCATATCTCTGGCCCACTTTGAGGTGTTTTTATGTTTCAATGTCATTCTTTCCCTGGCTCTTTTAATGTCTGCATCTTCCATATCCTCATCATCGTCATTTTCTTCATCCAGTAGTTGCTGGTTTTTCAACAGTTCCTTTCTTTTGATTTTTCTATAAGATTTGGATTTGATTTTTTTGATTCTCTTGGCCTTTCTCTCCTCTCTAAACATCAACTCTCTCATTAGTCTCATTTCTTGATTTCTTTTCAACAGCTCTTCCTTTGTCATTTTAGCTACTGGCAAGTCTTCAAATTTATCTGGAGATACATCTGCAAGCTGTGCAGAGTCTTGCTTGATAACAGTGTTCAAATTACTATCAGTTAGAACTTTGTCAATCTTGGACTCCAAAACAGATCTGACATTACTCGATGGTTGTATGAATGCACTGCTTTCAACTCTCTTGGCCCCCTCAACTTCATTCAACTTTGAATAATCAACATGCTCCGATCTTCTAATCATTTGAACTGTGTCTTGCCATTTCGAAACTTCGTCTTTGGTAATCGAATAAGCAACCTTTCTTTCATTTTTTTCTTGCATGCTTTTGGACAATGGAGCATCCATAGCCTTGTTGGCCTCAGTGTCATTTACTGAAAGTAAAGAGGCCTTCTTTGCATCATCTGCATTCAAAACATTCATTAGATCATTGATATCAAGCTTGTTGGATGTAGCATTCATGTTATTAGTGGACTTGGATGAAAGCGGAGAAAATTCATTTTCTTCCTTGAACAAGCTATTGTTATATTCAGAAAGCATTCTGTGCTCTGGTTTCTTTCCTTTGTTGACTTGCTTTTTAAGCTTACTAGAGACTGTGTTTAAATCAATTTCATCATCAGAGTCTTTACCAAAGATATCGTCTTCTTCCTCTTCATTGGCATCTTCAGATGAAGATTCAGATTCGCTACTTTCAGATTCCAAATCAACATCGTCATTTAATTCTAGTTGGAACTCTTTTGTTTCATCAGTGTTGTCTAATTTTCCCCTTTTCTTCTTTTCCAGGGCTTCATCTTCTTTCTCAGTCTTTTCATTGACATCCCAGATAGCACTCAATGGCATCAGCTCATCTTCATCAATAGAGGTATAAGCTTCGGGGTCAAAATCTTCGTCACTTTGATTACCGCTAGCATCACCATTTTTCAGCTTAAAGTCTCTAACTGTTTGAGAAAACTTTGAGTCATATGCATCTAAGAGTTCCTCATCTGAACCAAAGGCCTCATCAGAGTCGATTTCTTCGTCTTCGAAATCAGATCCTTCAATATCAAACCCTTTTCCGTAGTCGAATTTTGACCCATCGTCAGAATCATCATCCCTGTCACCTTTTTGCTTTTTGAAAGGATTTACTACAGTACCATTCAATCTAGCATTTCTAGACTTCTTGACATATTCTTCTGACTCACCTGGTGCATTTAGTTGTCTCTCAGCAATTTCAAGTGCATTTTGGATTCTGTTGGCTACTTTCTTTCTGCTGTTACTTTTATTATTTTTTAAATTGTTCTTTCTTTTTCCTGCTGCCATTGTGTGCTTTAATCACGGTTAAATTATTTGAATGTTGGATTTTGTTTATTACTCTTTTATTGTAGCTTTAACAACTTAAGTTAACTGAGTAACGCCTAAATTGAATAAAACAGATGTCTTGATTTTTTCTTCTTTTTTTTTATAAATTAGAGATTAATAAATTATGCTGAAAACGGAAAAAAAAAAATAAATGGAGAGAAAGAAAAACGTGACTCATCAGCAAACCTATCCAAAAAAAAAAAAAAAGAAATGTTTCATCCTTGAACGTATTGTGCAAGAAATTGATAATTCCAATATAGATTATATTAAATCATTAATTTCATGGTATATATTCACTCTATTTTAGTAGAACACCATCCTTGTTGACTAATTGAGAGACAGAACCAGCACCTCCAACTTTTCTTTCTAACTCATCTTGCAAGACCTTCATGGTGTTAGCTCTTTCTTGTATAATATCGCTAATTTTCTTGTAGTTCATCTTCAAAGTGTTGATCTTTCTATTGTAATAATCAATGGCTTCTTTTCCATTTTTTTCAATGTAGTATCCTGTTCCTATGTCAACAACAAATCTATCTTTGTTCTTTTTCTCAACTGATTTTTTTCCAGTTATGAACAAAGTATTAGTTACTGGTATTAACATTTCATTGTTTTCACTTTCCTCAACAAATTTTGGTTGGGTGACATCTTTTATAGTCTGGATGTTGGTCTCGAACTTTTCTATAAGAGCTAGAAGAGTTTCTAAAGATAAATTTAGTCTTTGTACTTCTTCGTTCAGTTGCTTTTGCAACTCAGCGATCTGTTGAGCTGGAATTTCAGATAAGTTCAATTTATTGCTACTCATTTTTATATGCTAATAATGGTTGGTACAATGTATAAATGTGTTTAAACGTTGGTCAACATCATGTTTTCCTTAATATTTGTAAAAAAAAAATACTAAACAAGAAGGATCAACTATCTTACCACATTCAACAAATCATTTGGGAAGGAAAAATAAGTTCGTTCCACATAGTCACGTGTGTGTGGAATCAAAATATGTCAAATGTTATCCAACACTATCATAAAAAAGTATATAAGACAAGGACAGAAAGAGCAAACATTTGATCATATCAACATAATATCGTCTATGTTTGCTGATTAATTTTTTTGTTTTTTTGACTTGACATGTGTTTTTTTATCTGCTTGTACCTTTTCAACCTTCTGAGCAAAGTTTTCAATTTCATCATCATCGTCGTCTTCATCTTCATTCATATCGTGTACATTCCTTTTATCTCTTCCTGTGTCTCCTGTTTTTAATGCCTTACCATTCAAAGCCTCTTTTTCTCCGTAGGAACCCAGCATTGAAAAGTTTTCAGGTGCATTTATTTGTTTTTGAAGAATTTCTCTTTGGGCTGCAAGCTCATTCAGTTCCGTAAGTCTCGAAAGTTTTTCAGAATCATCTCTAAAGACAAATTTCAGGTCATCAATGGATACCTTTTTCTTGACTGCTTTCTTCTTTGTACCTAAAAGCGGATCATTTGGTGTCCCTGATTTATAATTATACAGTTCAAAGAGAGTGTCTGTGATGTTGTTTAAATAGTTTGTTATATATGTGTTCAAGAATTGGACATTATCTTGAGAAGGCTTCTCTCCAAGAGCATTCAACAAAGCTGTAATCTCTTTTGAGAAGGTGTGATTGCTGCTACTACTCATTATGAAGTGTATATCGTTTATTGGATAGTTCAATCTTGTTGTTTAACTATTATTATGTCATTGAGGGGAAAATTGGATATTTTCTCAGTGAAAACTAATAAAAAAAAAAAATGAAGATGGCGATGAACCAAATGCAATCATCACCTCAATCATATAAAAATACACAAATCTTTGTAAGAATTAATATAAAGAGTTAATATTTTATGAAGATAATAAAAAGTAGAGATAATTCAAAACCATCAACAAATAAAAAACACTGATATGAACACTAATACCTCATTTGGAAGTATAGCAGCGGCATATAAAAGAAAAAACCAAAATAACTTGGAGCATAGTTTAGCTCAAAATAATTATCAAAATGATACAAGTGAAGAGCCGTTAAGAAAGAAGCCTATTATAAATTCATTTAATAAATATGAAATGCAAAAAAGGGAATTAGCAAATAATCAACCAAATAAATATCTCAAAACCAATGGCGAGTCAGAAGGAGTGAAGGGGCAAACAAGAAGAAAGCCAAAAATGGTCAATGTATCAAAAAACCAAAAAGGTAATAAACTGCTGGATGTACTCACAAAAAATATGGTTCCTTGGCAATATGTAGCCTCAACTTCAACTACAAAAATTTTGTATGACTACTCCGTCTGTAACAATAAAAGATTAATTTTATTTCTTAGTCTGAAGTATCATAAGTTACATCCAGAATATCTCTTGAAAAGAATGAAATACCTAAGAAATCAGAATTGCATTTTGCTAGTCCTGGTTGACATAGAAGAGCACGAAAATATATTAACCGCGATAAATAAAGAGTGTTTGTTTGGAGAGTTCACTCTACTTCTGAGTTGGAGTTATGAACAGTGTGGAAAATATATACAATTCTTAGCATGATTTATCTGTCCCTTTAATTTTACTATCAAACATTTTAGCAGATTTACTTCCAAATTGAATAGCTCTCTTTGGCTCCAAAGAAATGTCTCTGAAATTAAATATGTTTCTTGCTATGCTTCTAAGTATTGTTTTGTTTCTCTTCAAATTTAATGGAACACAACTAGTGGACCAATCAACAACATGCTCATCCAAGAAGGGGTATCTCAGCTCTACTCCATTTATAGCTATAACCTTGTCGTCTCTATTCAAGTTTCTGTCATGTATGTTATTGATCTGCTTATTTAATTCAAAAACTAACTCTTCATTGGACTTGTTGTTAAACTTGTGATAACCTCCATAAAGCTCATCAGCACCTAAGCCAGAAAATAACACCTTGGAAAAAGCACTTGATGGCAAGCTGTTTTGCTTAGATGCAAAGTAGAATGCAATTGCAATTGAGAGATCCATTTCTGTATCCTTTGGATACATATAATCAAGAACCTTAGGTTTGCATTTCAAGTAATCTTCTGCTGAGACATTGATCTTGTGGAATTTAATATCCAGATTAGGAAAGCTCTCTATAATTTCAGAATAGCTCTTCATACCAAGTTTCCTATCTGGTACATCATCAGGTTGCATTGATGTTCTTGGGTTTTCAAATGCTACATTTAGTAGATTAATAGTGAACTTGTCAATGAGATTTTTTTCCTGTATACACTGGCATAACAACATTAACACTAGTGAACAATCTAAACCTCCTGAAAACAACAAGCCTACGTTAATTTTCTCTGTTTCCTTTTGATCCAAGGGGTGTATATTTATTAATCTTTTGAAGCAGCTTGCTTTAAGCTTTTGATACAATTCCCCTTCTAGCTTGTGAACCTCTTGCTCTCCCTCTATAACACCTTCCATAACTCTATATGGTTTAGAATTTATTTTTAAATCATCCCGCAAAATGTTTGTATTTTTATTATAAACATAGACAACATTGTTTAAACAATTCACAAATCCCTCTTTGTAGGAGGTCTCAATCTGTGATCCGTTACAAGATGAAACTATAAGCTCCTTTGTTTCTTCCAAGAAGCAATATGATAGAGATCTTCTTCCAATACTATCCCTACCAAAATATACATTACCAGTTTGGGTGTCTATAATGCTGTAAGCAAATTCACCATTTAAGGATCGAATGATGTTTAGAATTTCTGACTGTACATATTCACCATCACCTTTAACTTTCTCTAATAAATCACTAAGAAATTTGGTGTCATTGTTGTCTAAGCTGATCTCATCATTGTAAAGTTCACCATTGTATTGAATTACAAATCTTTTAGTTTTTATTGGCTGCTTGACAAAAGGAGATCTTAGAGATAAAATCGATGATAGAAGCAAAGTTCTGCCGTTGTCAATTGTTTTGAACCCTGAATAGTTAGGACCCCTTTGTACAATATATTTAGATTCTTGTAAAAAAACAGGATCTAGATTGCCCAGATTTTGAAGCTTTGATTCTATATTCTCTATATTATTTTCCTCTATTCCCATAAACTCCAATGAAACATCAGATGTGGCAGTTTTTAGTCCATTATGATACAACAAAATTCCACACATCTTTTGTTTTTTCACTCAACTGGTTTCTGGTATTTACTATCATCAAATTAAATCAAGGGCAAATGATATATTTTTATTTTCAACATAGTATCCTATAAATAAATCTCATACACGGCATCGTGAATCGTTTGTGATACTTCAACGGAAAAAAAAAAAAAAAATTGGCCCTAAAAAAAAGAAAATAATAAAACTTATCTAAGCACTTATGAAATTGTTAAGCAACCAAAATAAAAAATCAGTCTTTTTTGTTAATACATTTTCTTTAAATGTCATTTCAGGAGCACTTTGATAGTGACAGCGAGTTTGCTGATGACAACATAAACGAGTTTGATGTTGACAAGAATGATGAACAGCAGAATGATGTTGGAGAACAAGATGTAGGGAGTGCCAAACTATCTCAAACAGAAAATGAATACAAGCTTACAGAGTTTAACGAAAAGGAAAAGTTACTTGAAACAGAAGAAATCCAAGAAAATGTTACAGAAAATAGTGGTATTTCAGAGCCTCAAACATCATCAATTGAAGAAAAGGACACCTTTGACTTTAAATCATTTTTAGGTTACCTCAAGGATCCTAGAGCAGAGCCCATACTCAAGTATACTAGATCATTTATATCACAAATCTTGAAAAGTGAAAGATTCTATAATCTTAAGGAGCAGCAAAAATTGTTAGAGGATTTTGAAGAATTTATACATAAAAAGTTTATCATTTACGAACCCTTCAAAAGTATGGAAGATGAAAAGTTGGCTAATGCTAAGGACTGCATGGAGAAACTTTTAACGAATAAACTTTATGTAAAACTGTTTTCTCCGTTATACTATAAGAACTTCAAGAAACTTTCCACTGTCAAGGAATTCGATGAAGCAACGTTCCCCAATGACCATGCAGCCATAATTGCAAAAGATAATTCGATATGGGAAAAGATCATGGAATACGGAAGTGTTATAAGCTTGAAAAATTTAGAAACAGAGGAAACATTAGAGGAAAACATTGCTTTATTGAACAAGTTTCTAAAAGTGTTTAATAGAGAGCTCTTTAAAATGGGGAAATTTAGATCACCAAGAGACAAGCTGGTATGCTTATTGAACAGTTGTAAAATCATCTTTTCCTTTTTGAAGAAGAGACAAGGCGATACCAGCTTGTCTGCTGATGACTTCATGCCTTTATTGATATATTCGATATTAAAAATTAGCAACAATGTAGACACGGAAAATTATTGGTTATTGTCATCAATGACATATATTGAAACATTTAGGCAATCGGAGTTTTTAAGAGGGGAAGAGAGTTATTATTTGATGAGTTTCCAGGGGGCTTTACAATTCATATTGGAGCTAGATGAGAGCAACTTGTTAACAAAGATAAAAGTCGATGATGAAAATCAATTCAAGAATGTATTAGATGAGAGAAAGGGATTTTTACTGGCAAATAAGATAGAAAAAGAGGAGCTAACCAAGGAAGAACTATATAAAAAGAAAAAGGAACAAGAAAAAAGCATGCAAGAGCAGAAAAGCACTGAAGAGGAGGGATTATTGAGCTCTTTATTATCTGCAAACTGGTTTGGATCTAAGCAACAGCCAAAGTTACAGTCATCTAATAAAACACAAGAGCAGGAACAGATAAATAAGCAAATTTTGGATAAAGAAAAAGAGGACATGCAATCCTTGAAGGAGATGTTTCCTCAATTTGACGATTCCATTTTGAAGGATGTATACTACACTAAGAAGAAGAACATTCCGCTAACTATTGAAAGTTTGTTAGAGTTGGTTTGAGTCAAGTTTTCAATGACGTGTCAGTATGGAGTTGGAATTATTATAAAAAGAGAAAAGGATATAAAGCGGTAAATATCACCTGAATTTTTTTGTTGAATGCCGTGTCAAAAGAAAAAAAAAAATGTCAAATTTGCTAACGAGCACGGTGTTAAAAATGAATAAACACCTAATCATCTGGTCTATCTGAGAAAATTAGATAATAGTTTCTAGAAAAACATATATTTTATTAATTTTCTTTCTCTTTTATATAAGAATATACATCCTTGAGTATGCCCATAAAATATAGGTAGATAATATTTCAGAAACCAAAAAAATACCTTAGCAAATTTAAGCAATATGTTGAAGGTTAACTTGTTTAGTATATCTGCATTTTTAGTGCTAGCTTTGCAATTTATTTTCTCAGAGGCTTTGCTAGTAGAAAATGACTATATAAACTACATGAATAAAAGCTTGCCCTATCACTCATCTATCAGCAATGCTACAGTCTCAGACATAAATAACATAAACAGCCAAGTCAGACCAAAGCTTTTGAGCATAGTAAATAGTGATTTTTTCAAGTTTTTCAAGTTAAATCTGTTTTCTGAATGTCCTTTTTGGGACGACAACAATGGTTTCTGTACAAACAGAGCATGCGCAGTTGACATAATAGAGGATGGCTATGATTCCTTACCAGATTTCTGGAAACCTGAGGTCTTAGGGAAAATTGATGACTTGGGTTCTTTAGAAAAGCAACCTATAGATGTGCAGGATGAGTTTTTGAATCAATTATGTAACAAGAAATTCTTAAGTAACAATCCCTATTCTCCATTGAACTGTCGAGACATTGATTACTGTGATGTTGACTACATCACCAACCATCCTGATGCTGTTTTAGTGGACTTAACAGCAAACCCAGAAAGATTCACTGGCTATGGTGGTGAGCAAAGTGGATTGATTTGGAAGTCAATTTACTCTGATAACTGTTTCCAAACGGACGACAAGAATGCCACAAGCCTAGCACAAGAAGTCTTTTACAAGTTGATCTCAGGTATGCACGCTTCCATAGGTATTCATTTGTCAAATGATTACTTGGACGTTGAAAGTGGTAAATGGGGGCCTAACCTGGACTTGTTCATGTTCAGAGTTGGAAACTGGACTGAAAGATTAGAAAACATTTACTTCAACTATGCTATTGTAGCTAAAAGTATCAAGAAAATATCACCTTATTTAAAGAATTTGGAATTCTGCTCTCAGTATGATCAAAAAACTCTAGATTTGCTTGATGACATATCTGGTAACATTGATACCAGTTTATTCAAGGAAAATTTGATCTTTGATACTGAACTATCATCAGAGGTCAAAGACCAATTCAGAATCAAATTCAAAAACGTTACAAAGATCATGGACTGTGTTCATTGTGACAGATGCAGACTATGGGGTAAGGTTCAAAGTACAGGTTACGCTACCAGCTTAAAGATTTTGCTAGAAATGGATAACGATCCAATGTTTGTCGTTAACTCTTTGACTAAATACGAATTGATTGCATTACTGAACACATTTGATAGAATTAGTAAGAGTGTTCAATTAATCAATGACTTTGAAGTAATGTACAACGAAAAGTACAACGCAGAATACAGGAAAAAAAATAGTTTTGTTGGTAAAGCATTAGGCAAGCTGGCTCAGATTACAAAAGGGTCTGAACAACAGAATGATGATAACACACAAGTGGATTACATAGTTCCTGAAGATGACGGATATGAAATAAAAATCAAATTGGATGACATAAAAGCAACCTTTAGTAACTCATGGAATAATGAAGTCAATGAAGTTAAAAAGGCATTGATGTTTATTCTGAGAAGCTACGTTGACTTTCCAAAGAATCTTTATAGACTGTTCATCATAAAGGTGAATGAAGTTTACAACAAGTTTATATATTAAAAGTTCTCAAAACCGTTATACTATCGGAATGCTGAGCACGGAGTTAAAATGATAACCTAAGTTTTTATTATTTTTTTCCTCTTTGGTAATTTTTCTTTTTATTTTTTTTTTTCGGTTTTTCCAATTAAACAAATAACTGAGTCAGTTCTACTGTTTAAGGACCTCTGAAATAACTTAAATGAATTCATGAACACCGATCAAGTAAATAGAGATCATATAATTATTTACAGGTAAACTTAAAGAACGACATTGCCACCATTTGTACATAGCTATACGATATAAGCTGTTTCTTCCTCTTTTTGAAAAACACATGTACATTAATTTTAATCATTTAATGAAACCTTGAAAAACAACATGGAAACAAATAACAAAACCAAAAAACTGCCCAGAAAAGTCTCCGAATCAAAAAAAAAGTCAAATGCAAAGAGTCTATCCAAACCATTCACAGATGCATGCTTTACCTGCAAGAAACGAAGGGTTTCTTGTGATATGACAAAACCTTTTTGTAACACTTGTAAATCTAAAAATAAATTAGTTTGTGAGGGTTATGATGTAAAACTTCGGTGGTCTGACCCTATAGAATTTGATATTTACGGTGATGTATCAGCAAATCCCAAGAACAGTAAAATATTAGACTCTGACAATAAAGATCCACAATATCAAAGAAGAAAAATTAAATTCCTACATTTTAAAAAAGAATACATGTATTACGAAGACATGGATGAAGAATTAAGTCTCTTGAATAAAGCATTAACTCATTATAGAGACAAAATAAGGGGAGGAAATACATGGATAATTGAAAAGTTTGGGGTCTTTGAAGGGATAAAGTTTGAAAAAATTCTGAGAAAAAAGGAACTAAAGAAACTACAGTCGAAGAAGGCTCTTAAAAAGAATAAAATACCAACTAATGCCAAAAAAAGGATAACCAAAAGGAGCTATAAGAAGAAATCATTACCGGGAAAGACACTTAATAGCATTAAATCTCATGATCAAGATTTCTTCGCCAATATGTTGCAAAGTATAAATGACACAAGCAAGAGAAATGACTTTACCTCGCCTATGCCTGGTATTATTGAACCCCATGATATAGCAAATACCAACTTAAGTATGCACACTGGTAGACACGATATTGGACTGATATCTCATGATATCAGTGAAAGATATGACAGAAAGCAGCATGACTATCAGGATAAGACAGAAGTTTCCTTGAACGCATATTTCGAAGAAATTTTTAAAAATAACAACACATCAAATAATTACAACACAGAACTGCATCCTGTTTTTCTCAGCAAGAATGAAGATTATAGCTCAGGAATACTCGATTCCGCAGGCATAGATATACATAAGTTTTTAATTAATGATAATGACGGAAAAAGACAAAGCAAATACGATGAAATGGCAGTGGAGTCAACTGTCCAATGCGACCATGTGCTTCTAAGCAATGAAATCAAAGAGCTAGAACGAAAAAAGGCTGACTTGCTTCAAGACATATCTGAACTATTGCAACTCAAAGCAAATATTTCAAAGGACATTTTTGAGTAATGTGTTCTTTATTTTATTGCAGTAATGACGTTTGATGTGAGGTTTTTACCGGGAAAATGTTTACCGAGGCCACCTTTGCCAAGAAATTTAAATCCTTTTAAAAATAACTTTTTTCTCTAATTAAAAATCATTTTTATTTTTTTTTAATTTTTTAAGGGAATTTCTTAAATCTATATAAGCAGCAATGTTACCATCACAGTAACAACATAGTAAACGTAACGAATTGACCAAAAAGATCAATAATAATAAATATAGACATGACAATTTTGAACGTTGCTATAATTGGAACAGGTATTTTTGCCAAGGAAACTCATTTACCAACTCTTAAGAGTTTGTCCAGTGACTTTAATGTTGTTGGATGTTACAACAGATCAATTGAAAAAGCTGAGGAATTTGGAAAATTAGCCAGCTGCAAAGTTTACAAGACAGTCGATGAACTGTTTGAAGATTCCGAAGTTGATGTCGTTGATGTTTTAGTTCCAAATCAATTTAATTTGACTTATGTTGAGCTTGCAGCTAAACACAAAAAACACATAATCATGGAAAAGCCAATCAGTGCCACACTTGAGGATAGTAGAAAAATCTACAAGATTGCCAAGGAAAACCCAAATATATTTATTGGTATTAATGAAAACTGGCTGTACTTGAAAGCAGCACAGATCTTACAAGAGAACATTCCAAAAATTGGAAAGATCGAATCGTTCACATATAACTCAACAGGACCTTTTGTCTCAAACAACAAATACGGAACTGCTTGGAGAGCTCATCCTCAACATATTGGTGGCTACTTAAGTGACGGTGGTGTTCATCAATTAGCTTTGTTGACAGAAGTTTTAGGTCCAGTGGCTAAAATTTCCAGTTTAACAAAGCAAATCAGAAAAGAATCTGGTACAGATGATACTTGCTTCTCCACTTGTTTAATGAAAGATGGTGACAATGTTATTGGGACTTACACTTATTCATCAGCCTTTGGGCAAACCGATAAATGGACTATATTCAAAATATATGGTGATAATGGTTCTTTGTTTTTGAACTTATCGAATAAGAAGAAACCATACATTGAATTGAATGTTGGTCCTAATGCAGAAACTGCCGAAATTAAAGGTCAAATTATTGAATTCTCTGAATCTAATTTTTTTGGTGTCGAATCTGAGTTCAAAGCAATGCATGAAGCCATAACTGACAAAGAGATTTATAAGGGATCTGTAGAAGCTTGTGGTCACCACTTGTTTATTGTAGGTGCTATTTTGGAAAGTAGCACCAAGGGAGGTTCTATGGTTGAAGTTGAACATTACTAATTTGTTGCCTTCTTGAATAAATCTTTATTTTTCACATAATATATATTGTTTGTATTCTAAAGAAGCTGCTGGTTTAAAAACTGTTTTTTTTCTTTAATCAGTATAAAATTTTAAAAAAATTTTAATTTTCTTTATTAGTTAAAAGAGACATAGGTAAAAAAAACTATTAGCAGTAGTTCTTAAAATATATAAATATTTAAAACAATGTTTGTAGCCTAATATGTTGAAGTGCTAGTCCTTATTCATTTTATTCACATTATAATTTAAAAAACTTATTTACATTTTATCAATACATATCACTCAATTTTGCCTTTTTTAACATTTTATCAGTTTTTGACACATTTTTTTGACGTCTTAACATTTTAAAAGGTTCCATGGCCAAGTTGGTTAAGGCGTGCGACTGTTAATCGCAAGATCGGCGGTTCGACCCCGCCTGGGACCGATCTTTTTTTTTTGAGTAATATCGCTTATCAATTTTGTTTTTTTTTTTAATTGATAAAAGACTTTTTGAAATTAATTAAATTTCGAACCCCTATTTGCATCTCGATAATATGACTAAAATGCATATCAAAACACAGCACCTTATATGACAAAAAAGGAATAGTTTTAGCAGTAAATATATAGTTAAACCTATAAAGGTGTTTCCATAAATAATTTCAGTCTTTCTGTGAGGTATTCACAAACCACCTCGTCTTGCTTTTTCACCATCCACTCAAAGATATTTTTTGTGTCTCCACAGATTACATCATAATAAGATTGTATAATTTCTTGCTCCATATCCAAGTCACCCAAACACTCTTTACTATTCAACCCTCTAAAGTGCTTGCCCTCATACATGTATTCCTGATTTTTTGCCAGATCCAAAGGATTGAACTTGGGCAAATTGCAGTGCGCAAACAAGGCATGCTCCTTCGACAAATCAGCTCTGAAGTATTCATCTCTAAACTTGGCTGGGCTATACGATTTTTCATCAAAGGTTAATTCATTATTTCTCATTTTAGTCACCAAGTCTTTTTGAACTTTGTAATCCACCCTAAAGTCTTTTTGGTAATAAGCCACTCCTCTGTAGCTTTCGTCTTTACCCTTTGAATGATATCCATCTAAAGATGGCACAGATAACACTTGATAATATGGGAGATCTAAAACATGAGCAGCAGCTATGAATGTGTCTTTGTCTCCTTGTCCAGCAGCATATTGGGATAGCAAATGGTAAAACAAGTTTGGTCCATAAACATTGTAGTACATTGATAACAACAACGTCTTCCAATGATGCTTTTTATTTATCATCAACTGTCCAGTTTCAGATGAAGGATCAGGCAATGCTCCTTCAAAATCATGATATGGAATTTTCTCATCTGACGGTATGAGGGATTTCATGTTAGACCATGAATCAATAAAGTTTCTAACTCTCTTTTCAGTGTTTACTTTTATTCCTGCAGATTCATAGAAAAACGGGTGTGTAGTACGTCTCCAAAAATCTGGCCATAAAACCATTCCATTTTTAGTGAATGCTTCATTGTCGAATATTTCATCTAAATTCTTCAAAGGGTAATCATCTGCATCAAGTAACAAACAGTTTTCAAATGAGGATGCCATTAGGGCCAATGATTTGTATTGGAACCCCTTGAATGTGTATTTAGATAAAATGTCTTCATCAAATATTGATTCTAAGTAAATGCACCTACCATTCAAATCAGATTTTAATAGGGAGCAAAACTCAGCGTCTACTTCCCTATCTTCTGGAATCAAAACCTCAATGGGTAACGTTGTTCCCCCACTTCTAATCATCTTAATAACTGAATAGGCTAAAACAGAGTATTTACCACCAGCAACCATGACAATACCATTGCCGCTGTATTTTTTCAGTCCAGGATAATCAATATTACTACTTATGTACTTCAAGAAGCTGATTTGCTTTTCCTTGATCACTGATTTAACCGAGTCCTGTACTTTTAAATAGGCAGATTGCATGTTTTTGTAATCAAGTAATCCCCATTGGCTACTTATGGATTCCTCCCAATAACCAGGACTGGGGCACTTTTCTGTATATGAGCCCAAAGATTTATCTGTTAGTTTATTAGATGTATCTTTTTCTTTGAAAGTGTTCCCATATGGGTTATCAATTTCCGGGTTGAAGTCTTTAAAGATTTTATTGATCAAGTCACCAAAGATCTTATGTACTTCTTTTAAGTTAATTGTTGGAGAAAGAGTTGTTTGTGGTAGAATTTGACTTTTGCTTGATGATGTGGCTGAGACAACAGTACTTGTTGCATCCAAGTATGGCTGGTCTTGGGGTGTTATTACTATGTTGCTATTTGATTTATCATCATGTATCGATGAAAGATTGATTAGAAATATACTACTACAGAAGATAACTAACAAGAACAATCCAATGATATTTTTGTTACTGTTATGCCTTTTAAGCACTGATAAATTTCTTTTCAAAGAGCTTATTAGCATCATTGCATGGATTATCGGTGACCTAAGTGAAATCTCTTATTAATCACTTGATAATTGAAGACGTGTTCAAACAAGCAAATAAGGAATTCGCTCAAGAAAAAAAACAAAAATAGATCAAGAATGCAAAAAAATTACGCTGCCCGTTCAAAATCATTTGCACTGAAAAAAAAAATGATGAATTGCTTCATTCTCAAAAATGTTGGTGCAAGAACTCCTTCAAGAATGATTTTGTAGATACGCAATAACGAAATAATACTTTGTGGCTCTTAGAACTGGCATTTTATTTAAAAGATAGAAGCTAGCACTTATCCGCAAACCGACAGAGTACATTAACTATGTCTTCACGAGTTTAGTAAAACTGCTAGGGGGTTTTACCGCTTTTTGATATGATACCTACACCTTGTTCAGATATGATATAATAATAATCTAACACCCTAATATTAAAGAATGAAACGAATCATGACTATTCTGAATATGATAAATAGGATAATTAATGACTCGTGAATGAATATTGCATTCATAGCAATGATTTTGATTTTATGGTTGATTTTATATCCGATGATTTAGAAAGGATTTCATTTTTTTTTTTGACATTATGTACTAAGCATTAAAAAAAACAATTTTATCGAAAATTTAATTTGAATCATCAGTCAGAAAGGACTTTAAATATATTGCTAGTCATATAATTACCATAAAAACCATAGCAAATAATATTACTGAAGAAATGTCAGATAGATCTCATAGTGAGTCGGCTAACTCAGGCTCTCAGAGCAACTCAACTGCATCCAAGCAGCAACAAATGTTCTTGAAACAGGTTGTTCTTCAATACTGTCATATGAATAATATATCATTAAATAATATTCTTCATAATAAAGAGCTTATGAAGGAAGTTCAAAGAAAATCCATATCGTTTTACAACTGGAATGTTTTATCAAAGCCATTGACAGTCAAAAGTTCCAAAAAGCAAATATCTGGTAAAACTTTTAAAGAGTCGATTCCTGCACTCCTTAATAAATTGAGAGACAAGGAACCAAGTTTTACATTGTTCATACATCCGAAAATTGTTAAAATAACCATAAATGAAAAATCGATGATATTGAAAAATGATGAAGACATAGTGAAAAACCTACTGGAAAATGTTGCTAGGAGCACCATACCATGTGATTTTATTGACCTCGTAGAAGATTTGAAGGTGATATATTATGAAGGGTGCTTATTGGTGAAAATCGTAAGTTACCGAGAAGGTAAGCATAATGTTAAGGCTTTTACAACAGTTTTAAGGCCTACAAACTATACACTATATCAAGACATATCGGTTCTCCAGGGAAATAGAGCTAATGATTACGTTAACTTAAATCTGGAATCTATACTACTAAATGTCACCAAGAGGGATATAGATCTGGATGGTGATATAACATTGGAAAATATTGATAAACCTAAGGATTTGTTGCCTTATCATAGGAAATTGGAGGACAAATACGGAGTTAAGTCACAATTCAAACATGTACCATTAAAGCAATTAGAAAATGAAGAAGACATTCTAAGGTTCAGTTCAGGAAAGAAGAGAGAGAACTCGTTTTTCAATAAATTGCAGAGTTATAAACAAAATGTAAAACTAGAGAAGCAACATCCTTTGGCTTTGAGATTTCATAACTATAAACCTGAGCCTCTTGCTAATAAAGGAGGTAAGAAAAAAGTTGCTTCTACAAATACAACTACCAGAAAGAGGAAAGCTCCAGCAAAAAAAGCTTCAGCTCCCAGAAAGAAAAAAGCTCCAGTACCTAAAGACAAGATCTGATTGTAATATATTTGGCGGCTTTATTTTTTTTAACATTCAAATTTTGTAATCAATTGTTAGGAATTGTCTATGGGAGAAGGCTGAAGCTCTCATCAAGATATAAATGGGTCTGTTATATATTTTTGAGGTCGTGTTGTCACGTGCTTACATTTCCTTGATTTCGCTATGGAAAAAAAAAATATCTGAAAATTAAGGTTCTTTAGTTTTTGATTAATGTCTAGTAATAATTTTAGATATATATTTGAAGATTCACTTCAAAAGAGTTTTTAGAGAACCCGCAACAAAAAGTGAAAATTGATTATGATTTGCATAGAGATCTACGAGAATAGTTGTCTCAATCAGCTTGAAACAATATCGGAATTTGTGGAAGAAATTTACACATCACAGGCATCAGAAACAAGTTCATACTTGAAAATAACTTCTGACGAGTATAACGACTTTAATGAAGCCCTGTATAATCTTGTAGATGAATGTTTTTATGGACCTACAAGTGTATTGAGCAAATCTTATGATATCAATGATAAGAAAAATAAAAAAGATTTATTTCTGTTCAAATATATGAAATCCCATCAGTTTTATGATTACAATTTTCGATTCAACACTGTTGACTCTTCTTGGAAGGAGAAGTTTAATATCTTTTACAAGATTTTAAACGCAAATTTAAAAAAACATAGCTACTATTTGGTAGTTTTAATCTATTTGATAAACAACAACTATCTGGAAAATCTAGTAGTAAAGAAGAGCATGCTTTTTAATGATTTTTTCTCAGAGTCGCCATTGGTTGAAATAATGAAGCTCGTATTTATAGTATTGCAGCTAAAAGAAGACAAAAACAATTTAGGAGGGCTATGGCTTGATTTCTGCAATGATTTAATCAAGAAAATTCTTGTACATGCGCCTAACTACAATATCTTGACAGACGATGATATCAATACCTCACTTTATACGGAAGTTCTTATCAAAAAGGAAGTTTTCTTAAATAAGATGTTTGTTCAAGTTATTATTAATGAATATCTTCAGTTTTTGAGCTCTATCAAAAATAATAGCCGTGAACAATCAAGATCTATATTTGATGAAACTTCTAAAAAAATAATTGAGATCATAGAAGGCAAAGTGCTGCAAACATTGTTTCCCCAAATTATACACACACAGTTGCATTTTTCCAAAAAATACACATATAACTGGATCATTCAAAGCAGACTTGCTAGAGAAAATATATTGTGCCCTTCAGAATACACAAGGGTTATCCAGTCTCATCACATAAATAAGATAACCATAAGTTCTGTTGATTCAGGTGATGACACAGCAGTTCAGGTTGCTTCAATAAACACTTCTGTTGAAAGCAAGCCAAATCAAAACATGAAATTATTCCCGGAACATGTATTGAGAGGAATTCTAGCAAAGCTTAGCAATTTTGAGCTTTTGAAGATGATAACAGTAAACAAAACAATGGCAAAAATTATATGTGAGCTAATTTATTACAGACCATACATTTCATCAAAAAACAAAATGAGAAAATTTGAAGCGTCCATTTTTTACTCACTAGCACAATCTACCATTTTCCCATACCATAAACTTGTCAAAAGATTGAACTTCTCCTTCTTTAACGTTACAATCGAACCTGGCTCATTAAGAGTGTTAGGTGCTTGTTCAAGTGTTGAGAGACTAACGATGATTCGATTAAATGGAATTACGGGAAAAGACATATCCGTATTTGTAAGTAACTTGAAAAAAAACATTTTGACCAGTGTTGATGTAACCAACACACCGCTATTAAATGGGGATGAAGTCAGAGCCTTTATCGAAAATTGCGAGCTTAGTTTGCAAGGATTGTATATGCCTAACTCACAATGTAGCACCGAATTGCTGAACAGTCTTTTTGAAAAATGTAGAAATTTAAAAAGAGTTAGACTAATGGAAACAGGCTTTTTGACTAATGATAATTTAATAACTATGAGTTTGAATCTTCACAAAATGGTTGAATTAGATATATCTGAATGTCAAAATATTAACAGCTATGCTGTCTATAGAGCGTTGTCAGGAATGCCTAACATCAGAGACTTTGTTGCTAATGGGTGCAAAAATATAGACAACAGCTTTATTCGAAACCTTTATGA